>CAUYUJ010020624.1:22500-27500 GCA_963575745.1 Prorocentrum cordatum | reverse complement strand
AGACCGCCAAGATGGCCTCCAAAACGTCTACGGTGGGCCCGAGAGCTCCCAATACTACGCCGTTGCAACAGTTCGTCACGTTTTACGGGGGCGTCAAGATGATGCAGGTTTCGTTCGTTACTTCCGGGCGAGCGTGCGCGCGGAGGCTGACCCCTGTCTTGACCGCGCCAAGCTGCCCCCCGTTCCGCCCTAGAATCCCAGCGAGCTGGGTCAAGAGCGGTCGGATCAAAGATTTGGGATTTGTAAATCGGGGAATCTTTTCCGTTTTACAGTAGGATGTATGCATGTATGTATGTATCTAGTTATGTATATGTTCACATATGTTTATATACACACACGATTGTATATTGTAAACGGGGTAGTTTACATTGACGACGTGGAAACACACGGTGTTGCCCCCCCACAAGACTGTTTCGATAACAGTTCAAAGATCACTAAAAGTTCGGCATACTTTTCTAACAAGTGACGGACGGCCCTGGTCGTGGGCAGACTCTGCGCAATTCGGACACCGATCTGGACACATGACTCAAACCAGCAATGTTGCATAATGCTAGTTCACTTGCGCGTCCAAACCCAAACACAACAACGAACACACTTGTTCAGAATGGCTGCAGCTTGTTGACCAGTTCAAAAGGCAGTTCCAAAAAAATGTGTTCGTGTCTAGTGAGCGTTTCGACAATATGAATGACACC
This sequence comes from Prorocentrum cordatum, assembly GCA_963575745.1. Lineage (NCBI taxonomy): Eukaryota > Dinophyceae > Prorocentrales > Prorocentraceae > Prorocentrum > Prorocentrum cordatum. The sequence goes on along the minus strand of CAUYUJ010020624.1, from coordinate 26,808 downwards.
GCCGTCGCGCAGCTCGCGATTGACTTAAAACACATCAGTGCCACCATCGTGATGTGTTACAGGCCATTTTACGATTCGGTCGCAAGTTTATATTGGCAGCACAAGTCTAGAGGGCGCGCTTCATTGCCTTCGCAAATTTTCTACGCGTTTCAACAATGGAGTACTACGCGTCCAACGCTTCGTTCACGACTTCTTTACATAGTCGCTGCGCCGCTCTCTTGTCTGATGTGAAGGTGCACGTAATGGGCCTTGATCTGATGAGCGATATTTCTCTGGATGAATGCTACGCATCCGTCCGCAGTATACAGCAAGGCCATAATGATGAATACAAACGTCAGAGCCGAAGAACCCTTGCAATTCCGGCAGCCTGAATTCAGACGAATCCTTGCGATTCCGGCAATTTGTGCATTTCTCTGTAATTCCTGCAAGTCAGGCGAATGCCTCAAATCCCTGCAGCTGCAACAGCCGAGAAACATATTAATGTTGTTGCACTGGGCAGGTTGTGGTTTCTCTTCGAGTTTTCCCGCATCGGTTTGTGATGCTCATGCCAGAACTTGATTCGGCAATTGCAGATCATGATCTATATATATACATGTATGTATGTATGTATGTATGTATGTATGTATGTATGTATGTATGTATGTATGTGTGTACGTATGTATGTATGTAGGTAAGTCGGTAGGTAGGCAGGTAGGTATGTATGTATATATGTATGCATGCTTATATGTATGTGTGTATGTATGCATATATATTCATATATATATATATATATACATATATATACATATATATATATATATATATATATGTACAATACTGCAGTGGCGCTTCGCGCCATGCGCCTTGGTCCTTGAAGTTTGGTGTGCAGGCGGACTCGCAGGAAGGTCAAGCCGACAATGTTGCGATAATTCCTTCTTGCCTTTTCCAGCATCGCCGCTAAAATAATGTTATTCGTTATCCTTCCTCGTTGCTTCTTTTTCCTCATTCTCGCCATACCCTGCGCATTCTCCTCATCCTCCACAGCTCTTTTTGTGGAGGCTCCTCCTTGGAGAGCCTCTGGGGGCCTCGCAACAGTTTCCGGCTTTCTTAAGGCCTTCTGGAGGCCTCCTGGGCGTGTTCTGGAGGTTCTGGGGGCTTCCTCGGGCCACCCTGGTCTCCCTGAACGACTGGGTCACGATTTGGAATGCTTCGGAGGGTGTCTTGGGGCCGTCTTGGGCCGCCATGGGGGCTCTCTCAGGGCCATCTTGGACCCCTGTTGTGCCGTTTTGGGGCTCTCTTGGACTGCCTGGAAGCCCTTTCGGACGGTTGTGGTGGGGTGATTTTGGAGCCTCCCAGGCGGCTTCGGACGCCCAGAAGACTGCCGTATTGGAGCGTCGGGAAACCGAAAAGAGGAGAACCCTAAAATTCACGAACAACCCACAGAAAATCAATGTTTTTTATCTCTTGGGGCCTTCTTGGGAGTGCTCTTGGATGCTTTCTGAGGCCCTTGGGGCCGTCCTGGAGGCCTGTTGGGCCATCTTGAGGTCACGTCGGTCACTCTTGGAGCGCTCTTGTGCTGTCTTGGGGGTCTCTGGGACGTCTCCGATGACCCCCCTGATCGCCCTAGGTGTGCTGGGAAGGCTTGGCAAAACGCCCTGCGAGGCCTGGGGGCCGCGTCGAGGCCCGTCCGGAGGGTCCCAAAGCCCCAGATCCCGGGAGTCTGGTTTTGGGGGGTGGGGGGGTCTCCCCCCGCCCAGGCTTGTAGAAATATAGGAAGAGGAATGTATGTATATATATATATATATATATATGTATGTATGTATGTATGTATGTATATATGTATGTATGTATGTATGCATGTTTGTATGTATGCATGCATGTATGCATGCATGTATGTATGTATGTATGTATGTATGCATGCATGTATGTTATGTTATGTTATGTTATGTTATGTTCTGTTCTGTTTTGTTCTGGTCTGTTATGTTCTGCTATATTATGTTATGTTATGGTATGTTCTGTTCTGTTGTGTTGTGTTATGTTATGTTATATAATATTATGTTATGGCATGTTATGCTATGCTATCGTATGTTATGTTATGTTATGTTATGTTATGTTATGTTATGTTATGTTATGTATGTATGTATTCATGTATGTATATGTATGCATGTATGTATGCATGTTTGTATGTATGTATGTATGTGTGTATGTATGTATGTGTGTATGTCTGTATGTATGTATGTATGCATGTATGTATGTATGTATGTATGTATGTATGTATGTATGTATGTATGCATGCATGCATGCATGCATGTATGTATGTATGTATGTATGTATGTAATTATATATATGCATATATGTACATATATACATGTATTTCGTTCATGACGATGCTTTCGCTTTCGTCAATGACGATGTGAACGGTTGTGCTGCTCAAGTCCTTGGCCACACTTTGGCAAACAAACAAAGGGATGGTGCCAAGATGGCCCGAGAAGGCCCGAGAGGGCTCCAAGAGGATCTCCTGGAGGCCCAAATCAGGGATCTTCAGCAGGTCTGTTCGATGGTTGTGTTTTTAGCGCCTTCGCCTTGTGGGGACGTCAACGCTCCATGACGGCCCCATCGTTCTCGATATCGCTCCAAGCTGCGCCTCGTCGATTTCGTTCCGGGATGCCGGAGTCGTCCTGCATTGCCGTGTGGCGCGAGTCTACGCACCCTGGGAGAGGCCCGGCGAGTAGCGGTAGCCGACTTCCGCGCCGCACCGGCCGACGACGGCCTGTCTCCTTCGAGCCTTAGCGGGTTGGCTCTGGGGCGGCGTTCCTCTTTAGAGGTGCTTCGAGTGTTCGAAAGCCCCAAGAGGTCCGGCAGGCAGCCCCCGATGGCCCTGAGGGGGCCGAAGATGCCCCTCCCCCAACGGCCCCCAAAACGGCCTGTAGACTTTTTCAAGACTGCCCCGAACCGCCCAAGGAGGGGCCCAGGACTGGCCAGAATTGGGTCCCAAGACGTCCTCCAGGAGGCCGCAAGAGGACCTTCAGAGGCCTCCTCTTCTTCCTTCTCCTTGTCCTCCTTCTCCTGCCCCTCCTCCTCCTGTGTCCTTCTTCCGAGTGTTCTCCCAAGGGGTTCCACAACGGCTGGGGGAACACATAGTCCGATAGCCTTGCCAGACTTCGGCCCCACGTTTGGCTGCGTGGGCATTTTCAAAAGGCAGGGGGCTGCGGTGATTCGCCGTGGGCTTCTTCGATGTAGGACAGGGGCGTCCCTCCCCCATTGCTAATGGGGTCGGCCCCCCCCCTCGCCGATATACCCCCCCGTTTGGTGTGGTTCGGTGCTGTGGTGCTTCAGGAAGCGGGAAGGCTGCAAGCTCCCAGCTCACGGTGGCACGGCCTCCTGGAGAGTTCCAGAAGTCGTCGTCGTCGTCGTCGTCGTCGTCGTCGTCGTCGTCGTCGTCGTCGAATGTGTCTGCAGCGCGAAGCAAAATCTCCGTGTTACGCGACACGGCCTTGCGTTAGCTTCACACGACGTCGAGCGTCAAATGTCAAGCGCGTCGAGTGCACGTGCATGTGCTTGTTACGAGACGCCGTGTGCACTTCGTCGACGACGCTCTGGTGCACGTGACGTTGTGTCACGCGAATGGCATGGTTTGTGTACTTCGCCGCGCTTTCGTTGTACGTAGGGATAGAGGACACCAGAAAAGACACTACAAGGCAGCACAAGGCCACCTCGACATCGTCGAAAGAGCAGTGCCACCTTGACATCCCCGCCGCCGCCGTCGTCGTTGTCTCCGCCGAAGCCGCCGCCGCTGCCGTCTTCGTCGCCGTCTCCGCCGCCGTCGCCGCCGCCGTCGTCGTCGTTGTCTCCGCCGAAGCCGCCGCCGCTACCGTCGTCGTCGCCGTCTCCGCCGCCGTCGCCGCCGCCGTCGTCGTCGTCGTCGTGTTCGTCGTCGTCGTCGTCGTCGTCGTCGTCGTCGTCGTCGTCGTCGTCGCCTCGCTCTTCGCCGCTGCCGCCGCCGCGGCCCTCGGCGCCGCCGTCGCCGTCGCCGTGCGGAGGTGCCGGCGCTGCCGCGGCCGCGGCCGCGGTCTGCCGCCGGCGAGCGCCGCGCGACCGCCGCCGCGGGCGAGCGCGCGCGGGGCCGCTCGCGGCGCGGCGGCGGCGGCCGCGCCGACGGCCTTGGCGCTCTGCGGCGGCCTGGCGACCGGGCGGGCGCGGCGGCGGCGGCGCCCGCGCCGCGGCAGAGCCCAGAGCTCGGACGATGTGATTTCTATCGGTGGCGAGGAGAAGGAGGAAGAGGAGGAGGAGGGAGGAGAGGGAGGAGGGAGGAGGAGGGAGGAGGGAGGA
>CAUYUJ010020624.1:7500-17500 GCA_963575745.1 Prorocentrum cordatum | reverse complement strand
AGGGCTGCTGGTGGGTCCAGCGGAGTGAGGCACCACGGGGACTCAGATTAGACCTCGCCATCCCTGGGGGGGGGCTGCGATCTGTGAAACTGTCGCCACTTTCGAGGGCTGCTGGTGGGTCCAGCGGAGTGAGGCACCACGGGGACTCAGATTAGACCTCGCCATCTCTGGGGGGGGGGCTGCGATCTGTGAAACTGTCACCACTTTCGAGGGCTGCTGGTGGGTCCAGCGGAGTGAGGCACCACGGGGACTCAGATTAGACCTCGCCATCTCTGGGGGGCACGGGGACTCAGATTAGACCTCGCCATCTCTGGGGGGCTGCGATCTGTGAAACTGTCGCCACTTTCGAGGTTTGCTGGTGGGTCCAGCGGAGTGAGGCACCACGGGGACTCAGATTAGACCTCGCCATCCTTGTGTGAAATTGTCGCCACTTTCGAGGCTGCTGGTGGGTCCAGCGGAGTGAGGCACCACGGGGACTCAGATTAGACCTCGCCACCCCTGGGCGGCTGCGATCTGTGAAACTGTCGCCACTTTCGAGGGCTGCTGGTGGGTGGCCAGCGGAGTGAGGCACCACGGGGATTCAGATTCTGACCACGAGCAATGCTCGCGTGCCCTTGCTCTGCGGTTCGTGCCACGTGGCGCTGCGACTCGAGCTGGCGGTCGTCCTTCGGACCCGCAGAAACATCTGCTGAGCTCGATGAGCTAGGGGAACTACAGGAAAGAAGTGCAGGAAACGGAGGCCGGTCATGCACTCGCCGATACCTCGTTGCTCTGTCATCGTCTTTGCTGTTGCATGATCCTTATCTGGCCTGCCGGCGCCGCGGCTCGAGCTGGCGGTCGCCCTTCGGGCCCGCGGGAACATCTTCTGAGACAAGTGGACGCCGCCGCCTTACTTGCAGGCAGCGCATTGCATTCGCGGACAGCAGCATGGCAGACCGCAGTGAGATCCTCAGTCGCGTGGTGTTGCCAAGCCTGGTGGAGACGCGCGTGATCGACCTGAAGTCCCAATCGCGCGTGCACTGTACCTGCGTGGCGTTCAGGCACGCGCGTGATGCTGCTCGCTCCGCGTTCAACCAGCACGTCGCCAGTGCAACTTTGGACGATGGACAACCGATTGATGATGCGCGACCCCGGCCTTGAGTTTCTTTCCCGCGGGCCGCCCGCAGACCTGGCGGCGCGCCTGCGAGCGTTCAGCTCCCGCGCTGAAATGTGCGGGGAGGAGGCGGAGAAGCTAGCGGGCGAGCTACGCCTCGCTCGTTCCTTGCACTCTAAACAAGTTTTATCATGTGGAACTCTGCGACGACATGGCGCAGGCAGCGCTGCGGGTTTAGCTCGCACTTGAAAAACGCGGCAGTCTTCTGTCTCCTCCCGCCACTTTCATCGTCGTCCTATTCCCCGCCTCGCCTTCTCCATGCATGCTGCTGCTTCCGCGATGGCCTTTCGCCCCCCCCGCCCTCCATTCCATCCCTCTCCTACCCCTCGTTCCCGTGCCCGTTCTTCTTCGATCCTGGGGCCTCAAGCCTCGTTTTTTTTTCGATCGTCGTCCTGTGAATCGTGCAACGCATGCGCATCCCATGTAGCTTGCGCAGCAATTCGCCGCGTCTACACTGTCGTTGTTCCTGCTAATGTTGGCATACTCCTCTTGCCATTTGATGCGCGTGGGTTGGGTGCGTCGCAGGGTAGTTTCATCTCAGCTTAGCTTAACTTCATCTTAGCTCATGTTTATCTTAGCTTAGCTTACTTGCATCTTAGCTTCGCGGAGCTTTGGTATATCAGCGCACATCATAGCATAGCATAGCGTAGCATAGCATAGCGCATCATATTATATCATAGCATAGCCCAGCATAGCATAGCATAGCGCAGCATATCATAACATAGCATATCATAGCATAGCGCAGCGCAGCACAACACAATTCACTCACAGACGAGGTTCCCGCTCGAGACTTCCTCCATATTCAGGTCTCACGAACCCAAAAGTGACGACAGTTACACGTTTCGGATGACCCGCTCGGATTCGAACATGAAGTGCGGGCCCCATAGGGAGGGGGCTCCCGCCTGAGACTTCCTCGCAATTCACTCACAGACGAGGCTACCGCTCGAGACTTCCTCCATATTCAGGTTTCAAGAGCCCAAAAGTGACGACAGTTACACGTTTCGGATGACCCGCTCGGATTCGAACATGAAGTGCGGGCCCCATAGGGAGGGGGCTCCCGCTTGAGACTTCCTCGCAATTCACTCACAGACTAGGCTCCCGCTCGAGACTACCTCCATATTCGGGCCTCAAGAGCCCAAAAGTGACGACAGTTACACGTTTCGGATGACCCGCTCGGATTACCAACGTGAAGTGCGGGCCCCATAGGGAGGGGGCTCCCGCCTGAGACTTCCTCGCAATTCACTCACAAACGAGGCTCCCGCTCGAGACTTCCTCCATATTCAGGCCTCAAGAGTCCAGAAGTGACGACAGGTAACGTTTCGGATGGCCCGCTCGGATTACCAACATGAAGTGCGGGCCCCATAGGGAGGGGGCTCCCGCCTGAGACTTCCTCGCAGTTCACTCACAGACGGGGCTCCCGCCTGATACTTCCTCAGTAATCAAACCTCAGGAGCGCAATGGTGACGACAGTTACAGGTTTCAGGATGACCCGCTCGGATTACCAACATGAAGTGCGGGCCCCATAGGGAGGGGGCTCCCGCTTGAGACTTCCTCGCAATTCACTCACAGACTAGGCTCCCGCTCGAGACTTCCTCCATATTCAGGCCTCAAGTCAGCGAGTGGTGGTGGTGATGATGATGATGATGATGATGATGATGATGATGATGATGATGATGATGAGGATGAGGATGAGGATGATGATGATGATGATGATGATGATGATGATGATGATGATGATGATGGTGGTGGTGGTGGTGGTGGTGGTGGTGGTGGTGGTGGTGGTGGTGATGATGATGATGATGATGATGATGATGATGATGATCGTCCGGTGCCGATGATGGTGAGTGATCGTGCGATGGTGATGGTGATGCTGACCTCCTCGTCTCGCGCCACCTCCTCGTCATCGGCCTCCCCCATGCCTCTTCCTTCCTCATCCCCCTGCCTTTTCTCCATGTGCACCTCCCCTTCCCCTTCGTCGGGGCAAGCAATTCCATTTTCCTCAGCGCCGTCGCCGCCTCGGCCAGCGCCTCGGGAAACGGGCCCCATAAGGAGGGGGCTCCCGCCTGAGACTTCCTCGCAATTCACTCACAGACGAGGCTCCCGCTCGAGACTTCCTCCATATTCAGGTCTCAAGAGCCCAAACGTGACGACAGTTGCACGTTGCGGGTGACCCGTTCGGATTCGAACATGAAGTGCGGGCCCCATGGGGGCTCCCGCCTGAGACTTCCTCGCAATTCACTAACAGACGAGGCTCCCGTTCGAGACTTCCTCCATATTCAGGCCTGAAGCTCAAAAGTGACGACAGTTACACGTTTCGGACGACCCGCTCGGATTCGAACATGAAGTGCGGGCCCCATAGGGAGGGGGCTCCCGCTTGAGACTTCCTCGCGATTCACTCACAGACGAGGCTCCCGCTCGAGACTTCCTCAATATTCAGGCTTCAAGGGCCCTAAAATGACGACAGTTACACGTTTCGGATGACCCGCTCGGATTCGAACATGAAGTGCGGGCCCCATAAGGAGGGGGCTCCCGCCTGCGACTTCCTCGCAATTCACTCACAGACGAGGCTCCCGCTCGAGACCTCCTCCATATTCAGGCCTCAAGAGCTCAAACGTGACGACAGTTGCACGTTGCGGATGACCCGCTCGGATTACCAACATGAAGTGCGGGCCCCATAGGGAGGGGGCTCCCGCCTGAGACTTCCTCGCAATTCACTCACAGACGGGGCTCCCGCTCGAGACTTCCTCCATATTCAGGCCTCAAGAGCCCAAAAATGACGACAGTTACACGTTGCGGAAGACCCGCTCGGATTACCAACGTGCAGTGCGGGCCCCATAGGGAAGAGGCTCCCGCATGAGACTGCCTCGCAATTCACTCACAGACGAGGCTCCCGCCTGATACTTCCTCAGTAATCAAACCCCAGGAGCACAACAGTGACGACAGTTACAGGTTTCAGGATGACCCGCTCGGATTACCAACATGAAGTGCGGGCCCCATAGGGAGGGAACTCCCGCCTGAGACTTCCTCACAATTCACTCACAGACGAGGCTCTTGCCTGATACTTCCTCCATATTCAGGCCTGAAGTCAGCGAGTAGTGATGATGATGATGATGATGCTGATGATGATGATGATGATGATGATGATGATGATGATGATGATGGTGATTATGATGATGATGATGATGATGATGATGGTGATGATGATGATGATGATCGTTCGGTGCCGATGATGGTGGGTGATCGTGCGATGGTGATGGTGATGCTGGTGGTGATGATGATGATGATGATGATGAGTGGGGAGTGATGGTGATGGTGATGATGATACGGAGGAGGAACGGAGGGGAAGCACATACGAGCAGAGGAGAAGGAGGAGGAGGAGGAGATCCTGCGCGGAGGGTGTGCAGAGAAAACAAGAACCCCACTTAGGATGTGGGGAATAATGATAATAACAGTAGTAGTACTACTACTAATAATAATGAGGATGCTAATGCTACTGCGAATAATAGTAATACTACTACTCATACCAATAATATAAATCATAATATTATTATTAATAATAATAATGATACTAATAATACCAATAATAATGTTACTAATAATACTAATACTAATAATACTTCTAATAATATTACGAATAATAATACTATCACTAATAATAATACTAATAATACTAATAATAATTATAATAATATTAATACTCATAATAATACTACAACTAATAATATTAATGATAATAATAATAATAATCATAATACTAATAATAATACTAATAACAATAATAATGATAATGCTGATACTAATAATAATTATGATTAGAATACTAATAATCATAATACTCATAATAGTAATAATTTTATTCTTATTAATACTAATAATAACAATAATAATAATAATAATGATGATAATAATAATATTAATAATAATGATGATAATAATACTAATCATACTAATAATATTATTCATAATAATCATAATCATAATACTACTAATAATAGTAGTAGTAGTAATAATAATAATAATAATACTACTAATAATAATAATATTAATAATACTAGTAATAATACTAATAATAAAAATAGTAATAATATTAATAATAATACTAATAATACTAATAATACTAATAATAATACTAATAATGATAATACTAATAATAATAATAATAATAATAATAATGATAATAATAATGATAGCCGGGCGTGGTCTTACAAGGCCGGGTGGTCGACGCTTTGGTTTGCTCTTTTCCTCTTCGGCTGGGCCTTCGATGGCTCCTCTGGGGTACAGGAGGAGTGAGGAGGAGGGGGAGGAGTAAGAGGTCGCCTCTCTGTGCGTAGGTCTGACGGGCCCGCGCCGTCCCTATGCGTTCCAGGACTTTTACAAGCTACCAGTAACACGGTGCGTGTTTGCGCGCGCGTGTGTGTGTGTGTGTGTGTGTGTGTGTGTATGTGTGTGTGTGTGTGTGTTTGTGTGTGCGTGTGCATCTGTGTCGCAAGCCACAGTCGCGCCAGCCGTTTTGTTATTTTTTGCGTTCGGAGTTCGCTTTCGGAGGGTCGGCGGCAGCGAAAACCCATCGGGCCTGAAAATCGAGCCCGACTGATCTGGGAGAATTTGTGTTTTTTTTTGCGTTCCGAAATCGCTTTCGGAGGGTCGGCGGCAGCGAAAACTCATCCGGCCTGAAAATCGAGCCCGAAGGATTTGGGGAGATCTCATCCTTCGGAGGGTGGGCGGCAGCGAAAACCCATCGGGCCTGAAAATCGAGCCCGAATGCACTGGGGGAGTTTCAAGCTTTCACGTGCCCAGAATTCGCTTTCGGAGGGTGGGCAGCAGCGAAAACCCATCGGGCCTGAAAATCGAGCCGAATGCACTGGGGGGTTCAAGCTTTACGTGCCAGAATCGACTTTCGGAGAGTGGCAGCAGCGAAAACCCCATTGGGCCTGAAAATCGAGTGGCTGATCTGGGAGATTTTGGACCGTGCGCCCGTCCGAAAATCGTTTCAGAGGCAACTACCACCTCCCGTTGGTCCGTCCACCCCAGGCGGCAGCGAAAACCGATCGGGCCTGAAAATCGAGCCCGAAGGATTTGGGGGGATCTCATCCTTCGGAGGGTGGGCGGCAGCGAACACCCATCGGGCCTGAAAGTCGGGCCCGAATGCATTGGGGGAGTTTCAAGCTTTCACGTGCCCAGAATTCGCTTTCGGAGGGTGGGCGGCAGCGAAAACCCATCGGGCCTGAAAATCGAGCCCGAATGCACTGGGGGAGTTTCAAGCTTTCACGTGCCTGGAATTCGGTTTCGGAGCGTTGGCAGCAGCGAAAACCCATCGGGCTTGAAAATCGAGCCCGACTGATCTGGGAGAATTTGTATTTTTTTGCATTCCGAAATCGCTTTCGGAGGGTTGGCGGCAGCGAAAACCAATCGGGCCTGAAAATCGAGCCCGAAGGATTTGGGGGGATGTCATCCTTCGGAGGGTGGGCGGCAGCGAAAACCCATCGGGCCTGAAAATCGAGCCCGAATGCACTGGGAGAGTTTCAAGCTTTCACATGCCCAGAATTCCGTTTCGGAGGGTGGGCAGCAGCGAAAACCCATCGGGCTTGAAAATCGAGCCCGACTGATCTGGGAGAATGTGTGTTGTTTGCGTTCCGAAATCGCTTTCGGAGGGTCGGCGGCAGCGAACACCAATCGGGCCTGAAAATCGAGCCCGAAGGATTTGGGGAGATCTCATTCTTCGGAGGGTGGGCGGCAGCGAAAACCCATCGGGCCTGAAAATCGAGCCCGAATGCATTAAGGGAGTTCCAAGCTTTCACGTGCCCAGAATTCGGTTTCGGAGGGTGGGCAGCAGCGAAAACCCATCGGGCCTGAAAATCGAGCCCGACTGATCTGGGAGAAGTTGTTGTTTTTTTTGCGTTCCGAAATCGTTTTCAGAGGGTCGGCGGCAGCGAAAACCAATCGGGCCTGAAAATCGAGCCCGAAGGATTTGGGGGGATCTCATCCTTCGGAGGGTGGGCGGCAGCGAAAACCCATCGGGCCTGAAAATCGAGCCCGAATGCATTGGGGGAGTTTCAAGTTTTCACGTGCCCAGAATTCGCTTTCGGAGGGTGGGCAGCAGCGAAAACCCATCGGGCCTGAAAATCGAGCCCGAATGCACTGGGGGGGTTTCAAGCTTTCACGTGCCCGGAATTCGGTTTCGGAGCGTAGGCAGCAGCGAAAACCCATAGGGCCTGAAAATCGACCCCGATTGATCTGGGAGAATTTGTTTTTTTTCTTGCGTTCCGAATTCGCCTTCGGAGGGTCGGCGGCAGCGAAAACCAATCGGGCCTGAAAATCGAGCCCGAAGGATTTGGGGGGATCTCATCCTTCGGAGGGTGGGCGTGGCAGTGAAAAGGCATCGGCCTCGAAAATCAATGCCCGAATGAATTTGGGGACGTTTCAAGCTTTCACGTGCCCAGATTGCCTTTCGGAGGGTCGCGGCCCCAGCGAAAATCCATCGGGGCCTGAAAATCGAGCCGACTGATCTGGGAGAAGTTGTTTGTTTTTTGCGTTTCCGAAATCGTGTTTCGGGGGTCCGGCGGGCAGCGAAAAACCAATCGGGCATGAAAATCGAGCCCGAAGGATTTGGGGGATTCTCATCCTTCGGAAGGTGGGCCGGCAGCGAAAAACCCATCGGCTTGAAAATCGAGCCCGAAAGCATTGGGGGAGTTTCAAGAAGCTTTCACGTGCCCAGACTTCGCTTTCGGAGGGTCGGCGGCAGCGAAAACCCATCGGGCCTGAAAATCGAGCCCGAATGCACTGGGGGGGGTTCAAGCTTTCACGTGCCCGGAATTCAGTTTCGGAGGGTTGGCAGCAGCGAAAACCCATCGGGCCTGAAAATCGAGCCCGACTGATCTCGGAGGATGTGTGTGTTTTTTTCTGCATTCCGAAATCGCTTTCGGAGGGTCGGCGGCAGCGAAAACCCATCGGGCCTGAAAATCGAGCCCGAAGGATTTGGGGGGATCTCATCCTTCGGAGGGTGGGCGTCAGCGAAAACCCATCGGGCCTGAAAATCGAGCCCGAATGCACTGGGGGAGTTTCAAGCTTTCACGTGCCCAGAATTCGCTTTCGGAGGGTGGGCAGCAGCGAAAACCCATCGGGCCTGAAAATCGAGCCCGACTGATCTGGGAGAATTTGTTGTTCTTTTTTGCGTTCCGAAATCGCTTTCGGAGGGTCGGCGGCAGCGAAAACCAATCGGGCCTGAAAATCGAGCCCGAAGGATTTGGGGGGATCTCATCCTTCGGAGGTGGGCGGCAGAGCGAAAACCCATCGGGCACTGAAATCGAGCCAGAATGCATTGGGGGAGTTCAAGCTTTCACGTGCACAGAATTCGCTTTCGGAGGGGTCGGCGGCGGCAGCCCCCCCCCCGTGAAAACCCATCGGGCCTGAAAATCGAGCCCGACTGATCTGGGAGAATTTGTTGTTTTTGCGTTCCGAAATTGCTTTCGGAGGGTCGGCGGCAGCGAAAACCGATCGGGCCTGAAAATCGAGGCCGAAGGATTTGGGGGGATCTTATCCTTCGGAGGGTGGGCGGCAGCGAAAACCCATCGGGCCTGAAAATCGAGCCCGAATGCATTGGGGGAGTTTCGAGCTTTCACGTGCACAGAATTCGCTTTCGGAGGGTCGGCGGCAGCGAAAACCCATCGGGCTTGAAAATCGAGCCCGAATGCACTGGGGGGGTTCAAGCTTTCACGTGCCCGGAATTCGGCTTCGGAGGGTTGGCAGCAGCGAAAACCCATCGGGCCTGAAAATCGAGCCCGACTGATCTGGGAGAATTTGTTTTTTTTTTTTGCATTCCGAAATCGCTTTCGGAGGGTCGGCGGCAGCGAAAACCAATCGGGCCTGAAAATCGAGCCCGAAGGATTTGGGGGGATCTCATCCTTCGGAGGGTGGGCGGCAGTGAAAACCCATCGGGCCTGAAAATCGAGCCCGAATGCATTGGGGGAGTTTCAAGCTTTCACGTGCCCAGAATTCGTTTTCGGAGGGTGGGCAGCAGCGAAAACCCATTGGGCCTGAAAATCGAGCCTGACTGATCTGGGATATTTTTTGTTGTTTTTTTGCGTTTCGAAATCGTTTTCGGAGGGTCGGCGGCAGCGAAAACCAATCGGGCCTGAAAATCGAGCCCGAAGGATTTGCTGGGATCTCATCCTTCGGAGGGTGGGCGGCAGCGAAAACCCATCGGGCCTGAAAATCGAGCCCGAATGCACTGGTGGAGTTTCAAGCTTTCGCGTGCCCAGGATTCGCTTTCGGAGGGTGGGCAGCAGCGAAAACCCATCGGGCCTGAAAATGGAGCCCGAAGGATTTGGGGGGATCTCATCCTTCGGAGGGTGGGCGGCAGCAAACACTCATCGGACCCGAAAGTCGAGCCCGAAAGATCTGGGGAAATCGCATTACTTCCCGTGCTCGGAATTTGTTTCCTCCTCCCTCCTTCCTTTTTTTCCAGGGTACGCATCGTGCCATGCAATTCCATACCATACATACCATGCAATACCATACCGCACCATACCTACCCATCCATACCATACCTCACCGCAGCATGCCATACCATACCTACCATACAAAACCCCATCATCCCACCGTGCCATACCATATCCTAGCATACACTTACATGCCGCCTGAGCGAGAACAGGCGGTAGCTAGGGGTTGAGACGGTGGGGCGAAGGTGGTTGGACGGTGAGACGACGGTGGTTGGGTAAATGAGACGACGAGACGACGGCGGGACGACGGTGGTTGAGGGTGGCGGCGACGGCGACGGCAACGGCAGCGAAAACCCATCGGGCCTGAAAATCGAGCCCGAATGCATTGGGGGAGTTTCAAGTTTTCACG
>CAUYUJ010020624.1:0-2500 GCA_963575745.1 Prorocentrum cordatum | reverse complement strand
ATTCTGAGTACAGGAAAGCATGAGATTCCCCCAAATCCGTCGTGCTTAATTTTCAGGCCCGATGGATTTTCGCTCCCGACGATTCCCCGAAAGTGAAATCCGAACACAGGAATGCTGATAACCCAAAGATCCTTCGGGCTGGATTTCCAGGCCCGATGGGTTGTCGCTGCTGCCGACCCCCCGAGAGCGAATTCTGAGTGCAGGAAGGCATGGGGTTCACCCAAATCCGTCGGGCTTAATTTTCAGGCCCGATGGATTTTCGCTGCCGCCGATTCCCCGAGCACAGGAATGCATGAAAACCCAATGATCCTTCGGGCTCGATTTTCAGGCCCGATGGGTTTTCGCTGCCGCCGACCCTCCGAAAGCGAATTCTGGGCACGTGAAAGCTTGAAACTCCCCCAATGCATTCGGGCTCGATTTTCAGGCCTCATGGGTTCTCGCTGCCGCCCACCCTCCGAAGGATGAGATCCCCCCAAATCCTTCGGGCTCGATTTTCAAGCCCGATTGGTTTTCGCTGCCGCCGACCCTCCGAAAGCGATTTCGGAACGCAAAAAACAACAAATTCTCCCACATCCTTCGGGCTCGATTTCAGGCCCGATGGGTTTTCGCTGCCGCCGACCCTCCGAAAGCGAATTCGGGGCACGTGAAAGCTTGAAACTCCCCCAATGCATTCGGGCTCGATTTTCAGGCCCGATGGGTTTTCGCTGCCGCCCACCCTCCGAAGGATGAGATCCCCCCAAAAATCGGGCTCGATTTTCAGGCCCGAACGTTTTCGCTGCCGCCGACCTCCGAAAGCGATTTCGGAACGCAAAAAAGAACAAACAAATTCTACCAGATCAGTCGGGCTCGATTTTCAGGCCCGATGGGTTTTCGCTGCTGCCCACCCTCCGAAACCGAATTCTGGGCACGTGAAAGCTTGAAATCCCCCAATGCATTCGGGCTCGATTTTCAGGCCCGATGGGTTTTCGCTGCCGCCCACCCTCCGAAGGATGAGATCCCACCAAATCCTTCGGGCTCGATTTTCAGGCCCGATTGGTTTTCGCTGCCGCCGACCCTCCGAAAGCGATTTCGGAATGCAAAAAAAATACAGATTCTCCCACATCCTTCGGGCTCGATTGTTAGGCCCGATGGGTTTTCGCTGCTGCCAACCCTCCGAAACCGAATTCCGGGCACGTGAAAGCTTGACCCCCCCCCAGTGCATTCGGGCTCGATTTTCAGGCCCGATGGGTTTTCGCTGCCGCCGACCCTCCGAAAGCGAATCCTGGGCACGTGAAAGCTTGAAACTCCCCCAATGCATTCGGGCTCGATTTTCAGGCCCGATGGGTTTTCGCTGCCGCCCACCCTCCGAAGGATGAGATCCCCCCAAATCCTTCGGGCTCGATTTTCAAGCCCGATTGGTTTTCGCTGCCGCCGACCCTACGAAAGCGATTTCGGAAAGCAAAAAAACAGCCAATTCTCCCAAATCCTTCGGGCTCGATTTTCAGGCCCGATGGGTTTTCGCTGCCGCCGATCCTCGCTTCGTCGTCCCACGCAGCCACCGTCGCTTCACCGTCGTCTCACCCCCAGCCAAGGTCGTCCCCCCCCCCCCCCCAGCCACCGTCGTGTCACCGTCGTCTCACCCCGCCACTGTGACGTCACGAAGCGTGTAACCCACTAAAAGACCCGGCCAAAAAAGCTCGCAGGCAGAAAAAACACAACCCCCCAGAGACATCCGACCCTGTGGCCTATGGTCAAGGCCTGAGGTCAGTCCTCGCGGGGCGCGCAGGGAAACGGGGGGTCTCTCTGTCTCTCTCTCTTGTTCTTCTCTTGAAGAAAGCCGCAAAAAGTGTAGGTCATCCCGGCCTTGTAAGACCACGCCCGCCTAAGACCACGCCCGCCTAATAGTAGTAGTAGTAGTAGTAGTAGTAGTAGTAGTAGTAGTAGTAGTAGTAGTAGTAGTAGTAGTAGTAGTAGTAGTAGTAGTAGTAGTAGTAGTAGTAGTAGTAGTAGTAGTAGTAGTAGTAGTAGTAGTAGGATTAGTAGTAGTAGTAGTAGTATTAGTAGTAGTAGTAGTAGTAGTAGTAGTAGTAGTAGTAGTAGTAGTAGTAGTAGTAGTAGTAGTAGTAGTTAGTAGTAGTAGTAGTAGTAGTAGTGGTCGTAGTTAGTGGCAATCTTCGCTTCGCGTATCCCCACAGCCCATCTCACAGCAGCAACTCTTGCGAAGCATGCCGACAGTCGTGTTTTTCAGGCGTGTGTCCGCTTGGCCCCGCATATCTCCCCTGTTTCTCCTTCCTCCCGCCTCCTTGTATATCCTCCTTGTGGGGGGAGCGGGAGAAGGACGAGGCGGAGGAGGAGGGAGAGAAAGCGCTCTCGTGGTTTGAGTCGTTTAGGGTTTCTCGTCCTGGTGTGAGTCGTTCGGGCCCTTTTTCCTGGTGTGAGTCGTTCGGGCTCTTCGTGGTGTGAGTCGTTCGGGCTCTTCGTCCTGGTGTGAGTCGTTCGGGCTTCTCGTGGTGTGAGTTGT
>CAUYUJ010020623.1:134596-153461 GCA_963575745.1 Prorocentrum cordatum | reverse complement strand
TGGTGGGGTGAGGGGTCCCAAGAACAGAGGCTCCATGGGGTGGGAGTGCCGGCGCGTGGTAGGGGGCGCGGTGGGGGGTATCGGTCGGTTTTGGGCGAGAAATGGTGGGGTGGGGGGTCCCAAGAACAAAGGCGCTTGGTGGGAGTGCCGGGGCGTGGTGGGGCGCGGTGGAGGGTATCGGTCGGTTTTGGGCGAGAAATGGTGGGGTGGGGGGTCCCAAGAACAGAGGCTCCATGGGGTGGGAGTGCCGGGGCGTGGTGGGGGGCGCGGTGGGGGGTGTCGGTCGGTTTGGAGAGAAATGGTGGGGTGGGGGGTCCCAAGAACAGAGGCTCCATGGGGTGGGAGTGCCGGGGCGTGGTGCGGAGCGTGGTGGGGGGTGTCGGTCGGTTTTGGGCGAGAGATGGTGGGGTGGGGGGTCCCAAAAACAGAGGCTCCATGGGGTGGGAGTAGTGCCGGGGCGTGGTGCGTGTCGGTCGGTTTTGGGCGAGAAATGGTGGGGTGGGGGGTCCCAAAAGCAGAGGTTCCATGGGGTGGGAGTGCCGGGGCGTGGTGCGGGGCGTGGTAGGAGGTATCGGTCGGGTTTGGGTGAGAGATGGTGGGGTGGGGAGTCCCAAGAACATCTTCTGCGCTCTCGGGGGATCTCTTGACTCCGCGCTGGACCCCGCTGGCGACGCCAGAGGCGCCGCCCCTGGCGCGCTCCGCGCGCCAGGGAGGGGGTCCCAGCGCGGATCCAAGAACTCCGCGCTGACCTCCGAAAGTTTATTTAAATCAGAGCGTGAATTACCTACCCCGCTTTCGCTTCCAGGCAAAACCAAGTCATACCACGCGCCTCCTCGTCAAGCGGCCTGACCAGTACAGGCCGTAGTTTGGCATCGCTTGGTATCTTTTGGAAACGAGTGTGGTCAAAAACGAGGTAGGTTTGTTTGCCCCAATGAGGCTGCGAGGCTTGCGTACGTGCTTATTGCATCGTCTCACTACTGTGTGCGCTCAACGTTCAGAGTGCGAAGTGTGTCCACCAGCCTTACCCGAGTGTGACTTCCAGCGCTCATTGAGGAACAAAAACAAAAGGATGCGTGCAGGATCATACTTTCACAGCCGTGCTCGCGCCCCACGCAGCGCCCTGTGCGCGTGCGCCCTCCTAAGCCTAAGCCTAAGGCTGCCGCCTCTGCCGCCGACCCCAAAGAAGCTTGTCTTGCTGGGGGCCCGGGGGCCTTTGGAGTTCCGGGGAAGTCATAGATAGATTGTCCAAGTGAGCCCTGGCACGATCTTCGTCATTGGGGTGGACAGAAGGGGTGGGGAGGGGTGGGGGGCGCATGGCGATGAGGGCGACGACAAGGAGGAGGAGGAGGAGGGTGAAAACGGGGAGGGGGATGCGGAGGCGGAGGGCGAGGGCGAAGATGGCGTTCCGCCACGGCGCGGCAGGCTTGGAAGGATCATTCGGCGCTTCGGGGTTTTCCGGAACCGTCTCTTGGGCTTTTTGGGTCCACTTGGCCCGTTTTGGAGCATTTTATGCCCCAGTGACATGTTCGTCCGGGGGTGGTCTCGGGCCGGAGGGGGTGTCAAAATCCTGGCGAGGGTCCCTGGGGTGGATCATGGGTGGGGGAATCGTCCGCGCCTGGCGCCCGCCGCCCGCCCGCCCGCCTAAAATCTTCCTAAAACCTTCATCCGGAAGAATCCAGGATTCGAGGAAACTTCAAAAACAACTTCCTGAAACCTTCCCCAGGAAGAACCCAGGATTCCTCGAACCAAGCATTTTTTAACAACCCTCCTCAGGCAGAATTCAGGATTTCTTGAACCTTCGAAAAACCATCCTAAAACCTCCCTCCGGAAGAATCCGTGATTCCTGAAACCTTATGACAAACCTTCCTGAAACCTTCCTCAGGAAGAATGCAGGATTCCTGGAACCTTCAAAACAAACCTTCCTAAAACCTTGTTCTGGAAGAATCCAGGATTCCTGGAACCTTCCAAACAAAAAAAACCTTCGTACAACCGTCCTCGGGAAGAATCCAGGATTCCTAGAACCTCCCAAAAAACCTTCCTAGAACCTTCCTCAGGAAGAATCAGTGATTCCTGGAACCTTCCAAACCAATCTTCCTAAAACCTTGTCCAGGAAGAATCTAGGATTCCTGGAACCTTCCAAAAAACCTTCCTAGAACCTTCCTCAGGAAAAATTCAAGATTCCTGGAACCCTCCAACAAAACCTTCCTGGAACCTTCCTCAGGAAGAATCCAGGATTCGTGGAACCTTCAAAAAAACCTTCCTACCCCCCCCCCGAAGAATCCAGGATTCCTGGAACCTTCAAAAAATACACCTTCAAACAACCTCTTTCAGGAATAATCCAGGGTTCCTGGAACCTTCCAACGAAACCTTCCTAAAACCTTCCTCAGGAAGAATCCAGGATTCCTGGAACCTTCGGAGCGTTTACGCTAGGATTCTTATTGAAAGCCTTTACAAAAGGATTCGTATTGAGAGCCTCCACACATAGGATTCCTATTGAGAGCTTCTACACAAGGATTCTTATTGGAAGCCAATACAGAAGGGTTCCTATTGAGAGCCTGTGCAACATAGGAATTATATTGAGAGCGCTTGCGCTAGCATTCCTATTGAAAGCCTTTACAAAAGGATTCTGGTTGAGAGCCATTACTGAACTATTCCTATTGAAAGCCCATACAAAAGGATTCCGATTGAAGCCCAATAAAAAAAGGATTCCTATTGAGAGTTTGTGCCAAAGGATTCCCATTGAGAGCCTCCACAAAATGATTCCTATTGGAGAGCCATTGCGAAAGGATTCCTATTGAAAACCTCGACGATTTTTTCCCATTGAAAGCCTTGTACACAAGGATTCCTATTGAGAGCCTCTACAAAAAGGATTCCGATTGAAAGCGAATGCAAAAGGGATCCCTGCTGAAACCTATCACAAATGGTTTCCTATGCACAGCCTGTGCCAAACGATTCCTGTTGAGAGCATCTACAAAACGGATTCCTATTGAGAGCCTCTACAACAAGGACTCTTTATTGAAGCTAATACGAAAAATAATTCCGATCGAGAGCCTCGACGAAAAAGGATTCTAATTGAGAGCTTCTACAACACGAACCCTATTGAGAGCCTCTACATAACGATTCTTATTGGAAGCCTCTACAACATGATTCCTAGTAAGAGCCTTTACACAAAAGGGTCCCTTTTGAAATCCAATGCGATAGCATTCCGATTGAAACCCCATGCAAATTGATTCATATTGAGAACCAGTGCAAAAGAATTCTTGTTGAGAGTCTCGACAAAAGGATTCCGATTAAGAGCCTCTACACATAGGATTCCTATTGAAAGCCTGGACAAAAGGATTCCTATTGAGCGCCTCTACACAAGGATTCCTATTGAGAGCTTCTACAAAAGGATTCCAATTGGAAGCCAGTAGAAACTATTTACTCTTGAGAGCCCCGACAAAAGAATTCCAATTGAGAGCCTCTCTCTCTCTCTCTCTTTCTCTTTTTTTTTTTTTTTTTTTTTTTTTTTTTTTTTTTTTTTTTTTATATATAAAAAAAAAGTATTAAAATATAATAAAACGTATATATATGCACCTTCCTGAAACCTTCCCCAAGAAGACTCCAGCATTCCTGGAACCTTTCAGAACAAACCGTTCTAACACCCTCCTCGCGAAGAATCCAGGATTCCCGGAACCTTCCAA
Source organism: Prorocentrum cordatum (assembly GCA_963575745.1). Classification (NCBI taxonomy): domain Eukaryota; class Dinophyceae; order Prorocentrales; family Prorocentraceae; genus Prorocentrum; species Prorocentrum cordatum. The sequence goes on along the minus strand of CAUYUJ010020623.1, from coordinate 149,778 downwards.
CAAAACCTTCCTAAAACCGCCCGCAGGAAGAATCCAGGATTCTTGGGACCTTCAAAGAAAAAGCAACAATTTTCCTAAAACCGTCCTCAGGAAGAATCCGTGATTCCTGGAACCTTCATAAGAAACCTTCCGAAAACCTCCTCAGGAAAAATCCAGGATTCATGGTACCTTCCAAACAACCTTCCCAAAACCTTCCTCGTGAAGAATCCAGGATTCCTGAAACTCCCAAACTGAGAGCCTCCACAAAAAGGATTCCTATAGGAAGCCAATCGAGAAACATTCCATTGAAAAATAATTCCTGTTAAGAACCTCTACAGAAGGATTCTTATTGACAGCCTCCACAACAAGGATTCCTACTGAGAGCCTCTACGAAAGGATTCCTCGTGAGAGCCTCTACACAATAATTATTATTGAGCGCCTGTGCAAAAAGGATTCCTATTGAGAGCCATTTTAAAAGGGTTCCTATTTAAATCTAATACAACAGGATTCGTATTCAAACCCCATACACATGTATTCATATTGAGAGCCTATGCAACAGGATTCCTCTAATTGAGAGCCCGTGCGAAAGGATTCCGATTGAAAGCCCATACGCAAGCATGCCTGCGGAGAGCCTCTACGCAAGGATTCCTACTGAGAGCCTTTACAAAAGGATTGCTAGTGAGAGCGTCGACCAACAGATTCCGATTGAAAGCCTTTACACAAAGATTCCGATTGAGAGCCTCCACGGAAGGACTCCGATCGAAATTTCTTACTTTCCAAAAAAACCCTCCTCGGGAAGAATTCAGGATTCCTTGAACCTTCAAACAAACATCTTAGGACCATCCTCCGGAAGAATCCGTGATTTCTGAAGCCTTACAACAAACCTTCCTAAAACCTTCCTCAGGAAGAATCCCGGATTCTTGGAACCTTCAAAGCAAACCGTCCTGAAACCTTGTTCAGGGAAAATCCAGGATTCCTGGAACCTTCCAAACAAACAACCTCCGTAAAACCGTCCTCGGGAATAATCCAGGAATCCTTTGCTAAAACCTTCCTTAGGAAGGATCCGTAATTCCGGGAACCATCAAAACAACCTTCCTAAAACCTTGTTCAGGAAACATCTACGATTCATGGAACCGTCCAAACAAAACAATCCTAACACCTTCCTCAGGAAGAATTCAGCATTCGTAGAAAGTTCCCAAACGACTTCCTAAAACCTTCCTCAGGAAGAGCCCGAGGTTCCTGGAACCTTCCAAGTGAAAGCCTCTACGAACGGATTCCTCGTGTAACCCAGTGCAAAAGGATTTCCATTGAAAACCAGCACAAAAGGATTCCGATTCAGAGCCTCTACGCAAGAAGTCCTGTTGAGAGCATCCACAAAACGGATTCTTATTGAGAGCATCTACGCAAGGATTCCTACCGAGAGCTTCTACACAATGATTCCGATTGAAAACATCTACACAAGGATTCCTATTGAGAGTTTCTACAAAAAAAGACTCACATGGAAAACCGGTACAAACATATTTCCTATTGAAACCCAATACAAATGTATTCGAATTGAGAGCCTGTGCAACGGATTCCGGTTGAGAGCCTCCGCAAAAAGATTCACACTGAGAGCCTCTGCGAACAAAGGATTCGGATCGAGAGCCTCTACAACATGATTCCTATTGAAGGCCTTTACAGAAGGATTATTATTGAGAGCATCCACAAAGACGGTTCCTATCGAAAGCCAATGCAAAAAGGATTATTATTGAAACGTAATACAAATGGCTTCCTATTTAGAGCCTAGTGCAACAGTTTTTCTGTTGAGAGCCTCCACGAAAAGATTCCCATAGAGAGCCTCTACAAAATGATTCCTATTGAAAGCCTCTACACAAGGACTTCCATTGAGAGCATCTACAAAAAAGAATTGCTATCGGAAGCCAGTGCAAAAGTATTATTCTTGAGACGCAATACCAATGGCATCCTATTGGGAGCCTGTGCAACAATTTTCCTGCTGAGGGACTCCACGAAAATATTCCCATTGAGAACCTCTAGAACATGATTCCTATAGAGTGCCTCCACAAATGGATTCCTAGTGAGAGCCTCTACAACATGATTCCTTCTGAGAGCCTGTACAAAAGGATTCTTATTGAGAGCGTCTACAACATAACTCCCATTGAGAGCTTCTACAAAACATGATTCCAATCGAACGCCAATACAAAACGGATGCCAATTGAAACCCAATGCTCATGTATTCCTAGTGAGAGCCTGTGCAAAATGATTACTGCTGATAGCCTCCACAGCAGGATTCCTATTGAGAGCCTCTACAAAAAGGATTCCTATTGAGAGCCTCGACAACATGATTCCTACTGTGAGCCTCTACGCAAGGATTCCTATTGAGAGCCTCTGCGAACAGGATCCCCGTTGAAAGCCAATACAAAACGATCAGTATTGAAACGCGATACAAACGGCTTCCTCTTGAGAGCCTGTGCAAAAGGATTCCTGTTGCGAGCCTTGACGAAAGAATTCCCATTAAGTGCCTCTACAAAATATTCCAATTGAAAGCGAATCCAAAAGGATTCCTATTGAGAGCCTCCACAAAAGGATTATTATTGAGAGCCTCCACACAAGGATTCCTATTGAGGGCCTCTACAAAAAGGATTCCTCGTGATAGCCTCAAGACAAGGATTCCTATTGAGAGCCTCTACAAAAGGGTTCCTTTTGACAGCTTCTACAAAAGGATGTTTAATTATGACCCAATCTAAGTGGATTCGTCTTGAGAGCCTGTGCAAAAGGTTTCTTGTTGAGAGCCTCGACGGAAGGATTCCTATCGAGAGCATCTACAAAAGGATTCCGAGTGAAGGCCAATACAGAAAGGATTCTCATTGAAAGCCAATGCGCAATTATTCTTAGTCAGAGCCTCCACAAAAAGGATTCCTATTGAGAGCCTCCACAAAAAAGGATTCTTAGTCAGAGCCTCTACGAAAGGATTCCTATAAAAAACCTCTACAAAAGGATTACGATTGAAAGCCTCTACACAAGGATTCCTATTGATAGCTTCAGCAAAAAATATTTCCATCGAAAGCCAATACAAAAAAGGCTTCCTTTTCACACCCAGTACGCATGTATTCCTCTTGAGAGCCTCTACAGCAGGACTCCGGAAGAATCATCCTCCGGAAGAATCCAGGATCCCTGGAACCTTCCAAACAACCGTCCTGAAACGTTCCGCCGGAAAAATCAGGATTCCCAGAATCTTCCCGAAAAACGTTTTGAAACCTTCCTCAGGAAAAACCTAGTTACAACAAACCGTCCGAAACTTTCCTCACGAAAATTCCAGGATTCCGGGAACCTTCAAAACAACCTTCCTGAAACCTTCTTCAGGAAGAGCCCAGGATTCCTGGAACCCGTCCAATTGAGAGCTTCTACAAAAGGATTCCGATTGAAAGCCTTTACAAAAGGATTCTTATTGAAAGCCTTTACACAAGGATTCCGATTGAGAACCTCCACATAAGGATTCTTATTGAGAGCCTCCACAAAAAAAGGATAATTGAGAGCCTCCTCAGAAGGATTCTCATTGAGAGCCTGTACAAAAGGATTCCCATTCAGAGCCTTTTACATAAGGCCTTCCTACAACCTTCACCAGGAAGAAGCCGGGAGTCCGGGAACCTTCAGAACAATTTCCTTGAGACCTTCCTCCGGAAGAATCCAGGATTTCTGGTATCCAAAAAAAACCTTCCTAAAACCTTCCTCAGGAAGAATTCAGGATTCGTGGGGCCTTCCAACAACTCTTTCAAAACCTTCCTCAGGAAGAATCCAGGGTTCCAGTAACCTTCCAAAACAACTGTTTAAAACCTTCCTGAGGAAAGACCAAGGACTCCTGGTACCTTCAAAACAAAACCTTCCTGAAACCCTCTGCACGAAAAACTCAGGATTCCTGGAACCTTTCAAAACATCTGCCTATAACCGTCCTCAGGAATAATCCAGGATTCCTAGAACTTCCCAAACAAACCGTCCTAACACCTTCCTCGGGAAGAATTCCAGATTCTTGGAACCTTCAAACACATCTTCCTAACATCTTCCGCAGGAAGAATATTTTTTTTTGTTGGGGGAATATACATACATATTATATATATATGTATATATATATATATATTATATATATATATATATATATATATATATATATATATATATATAACAAACTTCCCACATTCTTCCGCAGGAAGGTGGTTTTGAAGGCTTTTGGGCCAACCCCTCCTGGATTCTTCCGGAGGAAGTTTCCATACAGTTTTTTGTTTTTTTGTTTTTTTGGTATATGAAATTTTTTTTGTTATATATATAATATATATAGTTTTATTCTATATATACGTTTTTTGTTTAGTCCGAATGTTTTTTGTAAGTTATTGGGAGGTTTTGGGGAGGTTGTTTTGAAGGTTGTTGGAAGGTTTTTGGAAGTTGTTTGGAAGGTTTTCTGTAAGATTTCGGAAGGTGTTTGGCATAGATTGAGCGGTTTCGCTAAATTTTGGAAGGTGTTGTTTTTGGAAGGTTTTTGGAAGTTTTATATATATCTATATATATATATATATATATATATATATATATATATATATATATATTATATATATAATATATTTGGAAGGTTTTTACCTAACAGCGAAGACCGACAGGTTTTTAGTAGGCTCGAAAGAGAGCATCTTGACTCCCCAGGGGGGTCTGGGCAGATGCCGGACGGGTGCCGGGGAGAATCCGCGGAAGTCGTTTTAAGCAAACAGTTACACATTTCGTGGTCTTCGAGGTCCCAGAATTCAATTCCAGGGCATGTTTTTTAATGCCCGGAACCAACTGTAGGCCACTTCGTGGTCTGCGAATTCCCAGAACTCCATTCCTGGGCATGATTTTGGATGCCCGGAGCCAACTGTAGGCCACTTCGTGGTCTTCGAGTTCCCAGAATTCCATTCCTGGGCATGATTTTGAATGCCCAGAGCTAACTGTAGGCCACTTCGTGTTCTTCGAATTCCCAACACTTCATTCCTGGGCATGATTTTGAATGCTCGGAGCCAACTGTAGGCCACTTCGTGGTCTTCGAGTTCCCAGAATTCCGTTCCTGGGCATGATTTTGAATGTCCGGAGCCAACTGTAGGCCTCTTCGTGTTTTTCGAATTCGCAGAACTCCATTCCTGGGGATGATTACCGAACAGCGAAGAGTGATAGGCTTCTAGTAGGGTCGAAAGAGATCATCATGACGCCCCAAAGGGGGTCTGGGCGCGATCCAGGGGAATGCCGGGGAAATCGTTTTGAACACAGTAGCGCACTTCGTGGTCTTCGAGTTCCCAGAACTCCATTCCTGGGCATGATTTTGAATGCCCGGAGCCAACTGTAGGCCATTTCGTGTTCTTCGTGTTCCCAGAATTCCGTTCTTGGGCATGATTTTGAATGCCCGGAGCCAACTGTAGGCCACTTCGTGTTCTTCGTGTTCCCAGAATTCCATTCCTGGGCATGATTTTGAAAGCCTGGAGCCAACTGTAGGCCACTTCGTGTTCTTCGTGTTCTCAGAACACCATTCCCAGGCTACATTTTGATTGTCCAGAGCCAATTGTGAGGCTGAGGCTGAGGCAGGCTGAGGTTGAGGCAGGCTGAGACTGAGCCTGAGGCAGGCTGAGGCTGAGGCTGAGGCTGAGGCTGAGGCTGATGCAGGCTGAGGCTGAGAGGCTGACGCTGGGGCTGAGGCAGGCTGAGGCTGAGGCTGAGGCCGAGGCAGGCTGAGGCAAACCGAGGCAGGCTGAGGCTGAGGCTGAAGCTGAGGCAGGCTGAGGCTGAGGCTGTGGCTGCGCTGAGGCAAGCTGCGGCTGAGGCAGGCTGAGGCTGAGGCTGATGCAGGCTGAGGCTGAGGCAGGCTGAGGCTGAGGCTGAGGTTGAGGCAGGCTGAGGCTGAGGCTGAGGCCGAGGCAGGCTGAGGCTGAGGCCGAGGCAAGCCCAGGCAGGCTGAGGCTGAGGCTGAAGCTGAGGCAGGCTGAGGCTGAGGCTGTGGCTGAGGCTGAGGCTGATGCAAGTTGTGGCTGAGGCTGATGCTGAGGCTGAGGCAGGCTGAGGCTGAGGCTGATGCAGGCTGAGGCTGAGAGGCTGAGGCTGAGGCAGGCTGAGGCTGAGGCTGAGGTCGAGGCAGGCTGAGGCTGAGGCTGAGGCAAGCCGAGGCAGGCTGCGGCTGAGGCTGAAGCTGAGGCAGGCCCAGGCTGAGGCTGAGGCTGTGGCTGAAGCTGAGCAAGCTGCGGTTGAGGCAGGCTGAGGCTGAGGCTGATGCAGGCTGAGGCTGAGGCTGAGGCAGGCTGAGGCTGAGGCTGAGGCCGAGGCAGGCTGAGGCTGAGGCCGAGGCAAGCCGAGGCATGCTGAGGCTGAGGCTGAAGCTGAGGCAGGCTGAGGCTGAGGCTGAGGCTGAGGCTGAGGCTGAGGCAAGCTGAGGCTGAGGCCGAGGCAAACCGAGGCAGACTGAGGCTGCGACTGCGAGAACAGTAGAATTCTACAACTGGATTCTCACCTAAATCTTAAGGGGAATGCTTCCAGATATGCTTCTACACATCGCTGTTAAGGTTGCTTTGCCGGGATATTTTGGAGGTTTTTTTAAGGTTTCTGGCAGGTTTTTTGGACAAGCCTTCCAACAACCGTCCTCGCCCCTCCCCTCGGAAAACCTGCCAAAAACCTTCCAAAAAACGTTCCCCACGAAGAATCCTGGAGGGGTTCGTCGGAACTCTTGCACCGGTCTAATGTGCGACCACCCTGCGGGTGATAAGGAGGTTGTGTGTGTGGTGGTGGGGGGAGGAAGGGGGGCTAACTGGAGCTTCGACATAGCAGTGCATCGCACAGCAGAGCATAACATAGCATTGCATAGCATCGCACAGCACACCATCGACGAGCATCGCGTAGCGTAGCATAACATAGCATGTCACAGCATCGCATCGCATCGCATATAATAACATATCATCGCATGGCACAGTATGTCGTAGCATAGCATATCATCGCATCGCACAACATAGTATCGCATCGCATCACATCGCATAGCTTAGCATCGCAGTGATAACATAGCGTAGCAGTGTACAGCATGGCATAGCACAGCACAGCACAGCATCGCATAGCACCAGACACGACGGGACACCGCGGGACACCGCGGGACACCCCCAGGCCGCCGCTGGCCAACCGGGAGGGACACCACGGGACACCGCGGGACACCCCGGGTCCATTGTTGGCCAACCGGGGGGCACAGCAAAGTTTGGCCCGGTTTTGCCGTAAGCACAGATGATATGGTTCTTTCCTCTCGCCTTCCGACGAAGCTTCGCCGCGCCCACACGCGCGACACGAACACGAAACCGAAAACGATGTTCTGGCGGGGGTCTCCTGTTCACTTCGATCTCTTTCCCAACCTCGGATTCTGTCACACCACGGGACACCGCGGGACACCCCCGTGCAACTATCGGCCAACAGGGGGGCGCAGCAAAATTTTGTTCGGTTTTTCCCAAGCACGGCGGGTTCATTCCTCTCGCCCGCCGACGCAGCTTCGCCTCGCCCACACGCACGACACGAAACCGAAAACGATTTTTTGGCTGGGTGTCTCTTGTTCACCTCGATCTCTTTCCCAACCTCGGATTCTATCTGCTTGCTGCGGAGACAGTCGTTTTTTTCGCTCCGCCTGGCCCCTCCTTCCCCTCCTCCTATGGCCCGAGGACGGCCCAACAAGACTCCCCAAACGGCCCCGGAGTTTCCGGAGTCCGCCCAAGAGGGCCCCAAGAGATCCCGACGGGATTTCAAGAGAGGGCCAAGAGAGTCCGCTGGGCCGTCTTTGGACGGGGTTGGTGCGTCTTGTGGCCGCTTTGAGGCGATCTCTGGCTCAGGGCGCCGTGGAGCCGTGGAGCAAAGTGCAGATGGCGCGATTTTGTGCGGATGCGCGCGGCAGGGGGAGGCCAACAAGCGCTCTCACATGGCCCCAACGTGTCTGCGACAGGGTGGCGGAGTTTCATTGTTGGCGTTCGAATGCTCAGAAAGGGGATTGGTCGGCGCATCAGTATGTGTGCCGTTCCCGCCAAGGCGCGTCAGGCTGCATGCATTTCTTCACTTCCAAGAGCTGGTCGCTCCACCTTGTGCGCACATCCTTGGGCAATTGACCTGATAAGTGCGCGCGAGGCGGTTGTGTCTCTGGCGCGGGACCCCGCCAGTGCAGCTTCTTTCTATTCACCGCGGAGGCGATCGTTTATTTCATTCCGCCTTGCGTGCACACCCGTGGGCAATCGACCAGACAAGTGCGCGCCAGGCTGATGCGTCTCCGTCGGACAATATCAATGTCATGTCCTGTTGTTCACTCTTTTCACTCCAGGGGCAGCGAGGAATTTCGCTACGCTTTGTGTGCGCACCCTTGGATTACTTACCAGGCGGGTATGCGCCAAGCGATGCCTCTCTACCAGTGTATATATTTACCTATACGACCACCCTGTGGGTGATAAGGAGGTTGGGGGGAGCAGCAATGGGCAACAGTGGTGATTGTTGTTCTGGCGATGCCTGTGGGGCGGAGTCTAGTGAGTAGTGTGATTGTGCACGTGAGCGTGATGTGATGTGGCGATGTTGGCGAAGCGCACTCGACATTGTCGTGAAGCGCTGTCCCAGGAGGATTTCGGGACACCAGCCGGACACTGGCGGGACACCGCGGGCCACTGGCCGCCGGAGGAGAAACATTTGGTCTGGCCGCGGCCCAGCCACAGGAGGATTTGGGGACACCAGCGGGACACCAGCGGGACACCGCGGGCCACCAGCCGCCGGAGGAGAAACATTTAGTCCGGTCGCGGCCCAGCCACAGGAGGATTTCTTCTCGCGCCCACGCAGCTTCGCCTCGCCCGCACGCACGGCACGCGCGACACGAACCCGAAACCGAAATCGATTTCCTGGTAGGGGGGGTCTCCGTCTCACCTCGGACTCACCCCCCAACCTCCTATATACATATAGCGGCGCACCGTGTCCGGGGGCGCAGGGCCGCAGCCTCGATCACAAATGGGGGGACGTCGGCTCTTGGGGCGTCCCTGAGGCCCTCAAAACGCCCCGGGAACGCGCCAAGAGAACCCGAAGACGCCCCCAGACGGACCCAAGACACCCAAAGGCCGCTCCAAGATGCCCAAGATGGCCCCCAAGACACTTCCAGAGGCCTCGCAGACGATCTAAGAAGCCCCCGAGAGGCCTCCCAGGCCGTCCCCAAGAGGCAAAAGTTGCCCCATTCCCTTCGCAAAACGTAAATTTTTAGCATATTCATTGTTTTCGCTGTCGTACCGTTCTTGACGACATCAGAGGTCCCCAAGACCGCCCCAAGACGGCTCAAGAGGCGCCCCCGAGGGCCCCAAGACGGCCCAAAAGAGCCCCAGGACGGCCCAAGAAGCGCCCAAGACGGCCCAAACGGGCCCCCAAAGGCGCCCAAGAGAAGCCCAAGATTGGGAAATCCAACCGACAATTCGAGCTTTCCGCCACAAGAGGCGCCCGGGAGGCCCCAAGAGGCCCCGAAGAAGCCCCAAGAGGCCTCCAAGAGGCCACCCAGACGCCGCAAGAAGGCCCCACGAGGACCCCCGAGAGAGCCCTGAGAGCCAAAAATTGCTTATTTTCCGTAGATGTTCGAATGATTTTAGTCATCTCGCCTTCTCGGGTTCCCGACGCGCGAAAACAGCTCAAGAGGCCCCCAAGATCGACCCAAGGAAGCCCGGTCCAGGGGTCTCTAGCGACGCACGGTGCGTTTTAAACTGGCCCGGAGGCCCCCAAGACGCCCCAAGAGGCCTTTCAGATGCCGCCCAAGAGCGCCCCGAGAGGGCAAAATCGTTGATTCCTATTTGTTTTTGTTAAGATGTTGTTTGTATTCTCGCTGTTTCGTGTTTCCGGCACTAAAGCACCGCCCAAGAGGCTCCCAAAACCGTTCCAAGACGGCCAAGACGGCGCACCAGGTGCCCTCAAGTCGGGCCTCCACGCAGCCAATACGGCCAATGACGGCTTCAGAATGCAGAACATCACCTTCCGACTGCCCAGAGAACCCCGACGATGCTCACAAGGGGCCCCAAGAAGCCCCAAGTTGCCCCCCCAAGAAGCACCCAAGAGGTGCCTCCAACAGCAAGTTGAGGAAACACGGAGAACCCCCCAGAAGCCCTTCAGATTCCCCCCGAAGACCCAAGAGGCCCTCAGGAGGCACGACTATGTCACGCGCCTGTGCTTGATAGCGCTGTCCAAGATCTTCCAGCGCCCCCCCGGCCTGGGCTAGAACTTGAGCGCGCGCGAAGCGCGCGCGATGGTTCTAGTATGTATATATATATATATGTGTATGTATATGTATATGTATCTGTATCTGTATCTGTGTCTGTATGTATATGTATATGTATATGTATGTATGTGTCTATGTATGTATGTGTGTATATATGTATATATATATATATAATATATATATTATAATATATATTTATATATATATATATATATATATATATATATATATATATATATATATATATATATATATATAACACACACACACACACTGGAGTTCCACGTCTTCGGGGGGCCCGGCCTCATTTCTCTCTGGCGGGACCGGGACTCCAGGACCCCTCGTTCCCGGTCCAAAACGGCCTCGATGGCTTCCAAGACGGCCAAGATGGCCCATGATGGCTTCAGAAAGGCCTGCAAGAACGTTAAGATGGCCGCAAGAGAGCCCACGATGGCCCCAAGATGCACGCGACACGGCCCAATCTGGGGTCAAGATATCTCCAAATAGCCTCCGAGGCGGCCAAGACGCCTCCAAGACATCCGTTGGGAAGTCCTGAAGAAGCTAAATTCATCGATTTCCCGTTGGTTTTAAAAGATTTTTGCATTTGTTTTTTTCGGCCTGCTGACGGTCCAGATGGCCCAAGAGGCTCCCATCGCTCCCAGAGCACCCAAGAGGCCTCCACGATAGCCCCGTGACGGCCCAAGAAGCACCAAAGACGGCCCCAGGAGGGCCCCAAGACGGCCCAAGAGGACTCAACACGCCTGAGATTTGCCTCTAAGACAGCCACGAAGCGCTCCAAGCGGGCTCGAAGGCGGCGAAGACAGGCCTCAAAAACGACTTCGGTCGGCAGCGTCCGACGGGCCAGGAACGCTTTAAGACAGCCAAAGAGGCCAGGGCAATGCGGAAAGACGGCTGCCGCGGGGCACGCGTGCACGGGTGCGCTGAATTCCTTGTGGGGCACGATCCGCGTGAAGGGTCGCGCGAACACGCCCACTGAGGCCGCAGGTGGACCTCCTCCGGGCACGCCCCGTGCCAAGCATGTTCCGAAATGGGCGCGGGGGCGCCATGCAAAGATGTCCGTTCTGGAGCACGATTCGCGTGACAGGTGTGCCGACATGGGCGTGGGGGGGTCGTTGTTCGAACCTTCCGGGCCTTTCATTCGGCGGTGCTCCTTGTGGGCATGACCCACGTGACTGGGTGTACCACCATGGCCGGGGGGGGCGCAGAGCGAACTTTGCTTCGGGGGCCGTGGGTGGAGATCCCTGTGGGCCACGATCACGATCCGTGTGCGAGGTGTGCCGAAGTAGGCGGGACGGCGGGATGCGAACCTTGTCTTTGGGGCCGTCCGTGGATGTCCTTGCGGGCCACGATCCGTATGAGAGGTGCGCCGAAGTGAGCGGGCCGATGTGATGAAGCTCCCCTCTGGTGCCGCAGATGCATTTAGTTGCGGGGCGCGGTCCTCGTGAGGGGCGTGCCATTGTGCGAACCTCGTCTTTGGGGATAGAATCACGTGGGTCTCCCTGTGGGACGCGATGCCTGTGAAGGGTGTGCCGGCATGGGCTTGGGGACCCAAGCCTGTTTGATGGGCCGTAGGTGGAGCCCCCTGATGTGCACGATCTTTGTGACAATCGATGCCCTCCGATGCCGAACACTTTAGACTACAATTGGGGCTCGCTGGAACCTAAGTGCGCGCGTGGTTCTAGTATATATATATATAATATATATATATATATATATATATATATATATATATATATATATACAAGACTGCAGTGGCGCTTCGCGCCATGCACCTTGGTCCTTGAAGCTTGGTATGCAGGCGGACTAGCGGGAAGGTCAAGCCGACAATTTAGCGACAACTCCTTTTCCGTCATCGCCGCTATAATAATGTTATTCGTTATCCTTCCTCCATGCTTCTTATTCCTAATTTTCGTCATTCCTTGCGCATTCTCCCCATCCTCCTCAGCTCTTTTTGCGGAGGCTCCTCCTTGAAGAGCCTCTGAGGGCCTCATGGGCGTGTTCTGGAGGCTTTCTTAAGGCCTTCTGGAGGCCTCCTGGGCGTGTTCTGGGGGTTTCTGGGGGTTTGTCGGGCCACCCTGCCTCCAACCGCGGTCTCCCTGAACGACCGGGTCACGATTTGGAATGCTTCGGAGGGTGTCTTAGGGCCATCTTGGGCCGCCATGGGGCTCCCTGAGGGCCATCTTGGACCCCTGTTGTGCCCTTTCGGTTGGTTGTGGGGCGATTTTGGAGCCTCCCAGGCGGTTTCGGACGCCCAGAAGACCGCCGTCTTGGAGCGTCGGGAAGCCGAAAAGAGGAGAACCCCCAAATAGGCTATAAACCAACAAAATCACAGATTTTCGCCTCTTGGGGCCTCCTTGGGAGTGCTCTTGGAGGCCTCTTGGGACGTTTCGGGACGATCTTTGGGGGTATGACGGCTTCTTGGGGGTCGTCGTCGACTGTATTGGGGATCGGTTGGTTCTGGGCGAGAAATCGTCGGTTGGGGGGCCCCAAGAACAGAGGCTCCATGGGGTGGCAGTGTCGGGCCCAGGTGAGGGCCAGGTGGGGGTTATCGGTCGGTTTTGGGCGAGGAATCGTGGGTTGGGGGGCCCCAAGAACAGAGGCTCCATGGGGTGGGGTGTCGGGGCCAGGTGGTCTGGGCGAGGAATCGTGGGTTGGGGGGCCCCAGGAACAGAGGCTCCATGGCGTGGGGGTGTCGGGGCCAGGTGGGGGACCAGGTAGGGGGTATCGGTCGGTTTTGGGCGAGATATGGTGGGGTGGGGGGTCCCAAGAACAGAGGCTCCATGGGGTGGGGGTGTCGGGGCCAGGTGGGTTGGTGAGAGTGGCGAACAGGAAAGTATTGTGCACTAGGTGCGATCTCACACGCCTCTGGGGTCGGCGGATCTTTCAGTTGTTTTTTCTTCCTCTATGTCTGGAGGACCGACATGGTTACGAAAAGACTGGGGACGAAAATCTACAGCACTTCCTGTTCATCTTGAGCAGGACTCGCTGTTGTCGCCCGCGTGGACGATGCCCACTTGAGACAGGAGGCCGCGTGCCCAACAGCGGCCGCTGTCAGTTTTGGGCAACACTTGTTGTTGGGGATCGTGCCAATTTTCTTCCGTACCCATCTCGGGCGCCCGCATAGTCGGTACGATCGAAATGGGCACGGAAATAATCGACACGAAGACATACTGTACGGTAGTAGATCTTGTCTTTCGGTGCGATATTTGCACCTCCGCTACCATTCCGCTGGCATTGCCCTCGCCATCATGAGTGCCATCGCTATCGCCACCACGAGTGCGACCGTCCATAGCAATTTTCACTGAAATCCGTCAGTTGATCTACCCATTTTTGTTTTTTGTCGCTCGACCCCGCGCGTGTGTGACAAGTAGTAGTATGGCGCTCTCTCCAGTTTGGATCATTCGCATGCCACTGTTGGTGTGGCCAGCGGCTTCCACTGATGTTGGGAAATGTGCGCGCCCCGCGCCAAGGCCCGCTGCTTGGGGGGGGCGCAGTTTGATGCAGGCCTCTAAGACACTCGTCAAGGCGGGGGAGCAAAGGGCATCAGCATGGGTGGCCGGCCCGTTCCGCGACTGTGTTACGCAGTGCGACGGCCTCTCGTTCCGGAACCGCACGGTCGAGTGCTACTCCACGAGCGGCGAGCTGCTGGACGACGACGCGTGCGCGGGCAAGGCTCGGCCGTGCGAGCTCCAGCCGTGCGCGTGTGGCGTGTGCGCCCAGGTTCCGTGCCACGGAGGGGCCTGGTCGCCGCCGAGCGGTAGTCTGCCGTGCGGGGCAGAGCTCCCCGACATCACGTTCGAGCGCGTAGGCTGCTTCGCTGACTCCGGGGGCGGCGGCGGGACGGCCGACGCGGCCAGCGCCCTGGACACCGCCTGCGTCGGGTGGAACGGCGACTCGCCCTGCCGCGGCGGCCTGCCCTTCTTCCGCATGCGCTCGAACGCGCTCACGCCCGCGGCGTGCTTCGACTTCTGCCTCTCCAGGGGCCTCGACCTCTTCGGCCTCGCGCTGGAGGGGGAGTGTCGGTGCGGGGCCTCTGCCCTGAACGCGCAGGTGTTCGGAGGGTAACGTTCGGGAGGGCGTAGGCTCAGGGCTCGGCTTCGAAGTTCGCGGTGTTAGGATATGTTCGTCGATTCTCTGCGGCTTTCTGGCCTCAGGGGGTTTTCCAGCAGCTGCGCCTCGCCGAGAGCGTCCCAGGGGTGGCCGGATCGTTCCGAGCGGCCGCCGGGGAGTCAAGTTTATGACCCGAAAGCCAGGGCGGATTGGCTCCAGGGGGATGTCTCGACCCTCAGTCGCCCATTCATCGCCGATGGGGGCCTGATAGCCCACCCCGCCAGAGGTGTGAACTGGCCGTCGGGGGCCTGTCGCCGATCTATTGGCGATGCATCGTCGATCCCAGCTCGGTGTTCCCCCAGCGCCGGAGGCTGCTTTGGGAGCAGGAAACACACACAACACACAACACACAACACACAACACACAACACACAACACACAACACACAACACACAACACACAACACACAACACACAACACACAACACACAACACACAACACATAACACACAACACACAACACACAACACACAACACACAACACACAACACACAACACACAACATACAACACACAGCACACAACATACAATTCACAACACACAACACACAACACACAACACACAACACACAACACACAACACACAACACACAACACACAACACACAACACGCAACACACAACACACAACACACAACACACAACACACAACACACAACACACAACACACAACACACAACACACAACACACAACACACAACACACAACACACAACACACAACACACAACACACAACACACAACACACAAACACACAAACACACAAACACACAAACACACAAACACACAAACACACAAACACACAAACACACAAACACACAAACACAC
>CAUYUJ010020623.1:102902-134496 GCA_963575745.1 Prorocentrum cordatum | reverse complement strand
GGAGGAGGAGGCGGAGGAGGAGGAGGAGAAGGAGGAGGAGAAGGAGGAGGCCGAGGAGGAGGAGGGGGATGAGGAGGGTGAGGAGGAGGAGGAGGAAGAGGAGGAGGAGGAGGAAGGGGAGAAGGAGGATGAAGAGGAGGAGGAGGAGGAGGAGGAGCAGGATAGAGAGAGAAAGAAAGAGAGAGAGAGAGAGAGAAACAAAAAAAAGAGACGTGCAGGAGACGGAGGGGGGAGAAGGAGGGAGGGTAGGGGAAACCACGCGCTGTTCACCTCCAGGCCCCTCCTTGCGGCAGGCGTTTAGCACGGCACCTGCTGCTCCTCATTGATCACCATTGGGGAAACCAACGTTCTTCCTGTGGCAACTCAAGGGAACTTCCCGTTTCATCTTGCTGGTTCTTGGGGATAGAGGCCAACCGACGTTTGCAGGACGCTAATTGACGCTCGTCGGCGCTAGATTGACGCTTTCTCATCGATTGCTAGACGGTAGCGCACCAAATGAGCTGCTACCGAACCAAATGATACCGACACCACAACTCCGCGGAACTCTCCAAGGGTGCGCTCTGCTCTGCCCAGGAAGTCAATGCAAATCCAGCCGTGGCGACAAGGGCTTCCTGGGCAGGGCTGGTGGTAATGCCACCTTTCCCTGTGATCCGACGTCGCCAAAAAAATGCAGCATCGTGGAGAATCGTTACCAGAGCCCCAGGCCACGTCTTCCTCTATCGAGCCAAATCGATGTGAGGGCCCTGGGACCCGAAACCGGGCAAAACGCCTGGTGCGACCAAAAACTATAACGCCTGCGTTTCAGGGTTGCGTCGTCGTCATGGTCGTCGTCATGGTTGTCGTCATCGTCATCGTCGTAGTCATCGTCGTAGCCATCGTCAACAGCATTGTTGGCACCGTCGGCATCGCCGCCGTGGCTGTTGAGACCTCCCTTGGGGCGTGTTCTGAACAAAATTTCGAAACGAATCCAGCCCTGGTCGGGGATCCTCTGACCCGGGTCAATCCAGACCCGGGTCAGCAGGAAACCAAAAACTGCAATGCAGGAAAAAAAAGCTGCAACGCAGATCTTCGCAAACCCGGGTCAGCCAATAGGCGCGGCCGCCTCGCGGCCACGAGCGGCTCCCTAACCCGGGTCAGCCAGAGGGGGTCTTCGCAGGATCCTGCAGGATCTGGCGCCCTGGCTGACCCCCGTTTGCATTGACCCCCGTCTCAAGGCTCCCGACCTGGCGACGAGGAGTAAGCACCGGCACGGTATCGTCCGACGGACAGCCGTCGTTGATGTCGACGTCGGCGTTGCCGTCATCGTCGCCGCTGTCGTCGTTACCGTCGCCGCTGTCGTCGTCGTCGTCCTCGTCGTCCTCGTCGTCGTCGTCGTCGACGACGTCGTCGTCGTCCTCGTCCACGTCGTCGTCCTCGTCCACGGCGTCGTCCTCGTCCTCCTCCTCCTCCTCCCTCCTCGCCCGCGGAGAGCACCTCCTGCCTCGTGCCGAGGACGCGCCGCATGTCGTCGTCCCAGTCGAGGTCGGTCGCCTTCAGGGCGCGCCTCAGCTCCTGCTCGTCCGCCGTCAACGTGACAAAGTCGCCGACGCTGACGGGGTCCTACAGGCCTCGGAAAAAATAGCGAACACTCATGCCACATTCATCTGTGAACGCCTCCCCCTCCCCTCAATGTTCAGAGTTGGCGGTGGGTCTGATGAGTTGCACCTCGACCGCAGTCTCCTCCGCGCGTGCCTCTACCGGATTCTTGGGGATGCCAGAAGGTCAGGATAGGCTCCGGGGTTTTCCGGCGCCTCGTCGGTTCTCGGCCGTCGTTTCTGCGTTCGACGGGGTCCTGTTCTTGTGAAGGGGCCCCAGGACACACAAACAAATACACACAAAGAAAAGGAGTCCCCATATTTTCGCATGTTTTCTGGGTTTTCGTCTTCCCCCCCACTTCCCATATTTTCCCATACTTTCCCGGGACTCGACGATTCATTGTGTCTGTGTTTTTTCTCCTCCGGATCTTGGGGATGCCAGAAGGTCAGGACAGGCTCCGGGGCTTTCCGGCGCCTCGTCGGTTCTCGGCCGTCGCTTCTGCGTTCGCGAAGAGGGCAGGCGGCCCGAGCGGAGGCCGAGCGCGGCGAGCGAGGGGGGAGGCGAGAAGGCCAAGGCCCTCACAGAAGGCGGCGGGGCTGCCCTCGCGCTTCCTGGGAAGCTGCTTCCTGTGTCTGCGGGGAAGGCTTGGGAAGATTCTCAGAAGGCTGGCGGAGCTTCCGAGCATTCCGACCAGGCCCGCCCCTCTCGCACTTCCCCTCCCGGGCTCGCCGCCGAGAAGCGGACCGAGCGCGGCCCAAACCCCCGACGATCTAAATTCTGTCGTCGCCCGGGGCCCCTTTGCGGGCGGGAGGACCATCAAGATCGGAGCCGGGGCGGAAACGGGCCCCAGGGAAGGGGCCGGGACCTTTCTGGATTGCAGTTCGCTTCAAACTCTGGCAAGGTCGCTTTCACGGCGCCTCTCGTCCCCCGCCTCATTCCCCTCCGCCGCCTCTTCCACCAGTGCTGCGCCGAAAAGGCGCGCAAGGGAATCCAGACTCGCGTGAGCCCAGATTTCCCGTCGGGCCTCAGCTTGCCCCCCCCCAACCCGTGCACGTACAGTCGGGGCGTTGACCCAAGGAACCCTAAATGAGGAACGAGGCCCCTTGTTTGCACAAGGTAAAACTTCGATCTCCTATCGAAAACCACAGGGAACCATGAGGCAAGCTGTGAAACACTTCAGGAACGCGGAGCCCCTCCCCAACGAAAAGGGTTCCTTCCGCAGGGCCCCGGCTGTGAGCCTGCCAGCACCTGCAGAGCACGGCCTCTTTCCGGGGCTGCGCGTGGAGGAACCACACGTCTTGGCCAGCGTGGGCCCCGAAGGGCGTCTTTCTGGCAGCATATGCTGCGCGACCTAAGTTTACGTCGGGCGTGTCCCCCTACAGGGGGATCTTCGACACAAAAAAAATAAATAAAAAACCAACAATGCCCCCAACAAGGCAAACAAAAAAAAGTACTCAAAAAATAGTCCCCCGACTTTTTGGGACTGTTGTTTGACTGTTTTGGGGGTATTTTTGTTTTTCGTCGAAAATCTCCCTGTAGGGGGACAGGCCCGACTGAAATCTAAGTGGTGCAACCCATGTGGTGCAAACTACGTGGCGCACCCCATGTTTTGTGACATCCACCAACAGGCCTCGAGGCGCGTAAGGGAGTTTTCTCCAGGTCCGCATGTGCTCTCTGTTCTCTGTATTTACTCTTAAGTTGGGCCTCTCCTCCTACAGGGGGATTTGGACGAACAATAAAAAGTGTTCAAACATACACCAAAATGGGTAAAAAAATGCTCAACAAATTATCCCCAGACTATTTTTAGACTATTTTTGAAGATTCCCCCTGTAGAGGGACAGGCCCGACTTACACTTACTCTGGACTCCTCAATAAGCGTGGGGGGTACCCCCTCGACGGGGGTCAACCTCGCCTCGCCGTCGCGCCGGTCGGAGCGCCTTCGGCGCGCGGTGGTTGCCCGCGACGGGGGTCGATGTGTGGCTCTGGGCGGGGGTGACGCCCCCCCCCCCCGCTTATTAAGAAACCCAGAGTACTCAGCGTGGTGGAGTTTTAATCTTCTGCGGTTGGGGGCCCAACATTCTCGCATGTCGCCGGCGTTCCCGCGCGCTCTCGCGCGAGCTTGGGCTCGGTCGCGTGGACTTCCCAAGAGGCCGCCAGGCCCCAGGACAGGCCCAGAAGAGCCTGAGAAGCGCCCAAGAGACCTCCAAGACAGCCCAAAGAGCGCTCCGCGACGCCCAAGATGGCCCCAATACGGCCAAAGAGGCCCCCAAAAAACCCTTCCTGCGCTCCAGCAGGACCCCCAAGAAAACCCAAAGAGGCAGAAAACCTTGATTGTCCGTGCGTGTGTGTTTCGATGTGTTTCGCGTTATCGCGTTTCTGGGTTTCCGGCGCTCCTCAAGGCCCTAGAGGCCCCCAAGACCACCCCAGGACGGCCCAACAGGCCCCCAAGAGGGCCCTAAGACTGTCCAAGGGCCCCAAAACACCCCAAGATCACCCAAGGGACCTCCAAACGGCCCCACGAGGGGGCCAAGAGGGGGAACACGAACCGACAGTTCGAGCTTTCAGCCACAAGAGGCCTCCAGGCGGCCCCAAAAGGCCCCCCAAAAAGTCCCAAGAGGCCCCCACGCGTCCCCCAAGAGACTTCCAAACTGCCACCAAGAAACCCTCGAAAGGCCCCCCACGATATCCCAACGAACATATAATAGGCTTCAGACCCACCCCAGGCAGGGTGGCGGGATGGGTCGACGGCCATAAGATCGGTTGTGAGTTCTGCAACGAACGTGATGCAATGGATGTGGAGAAATGGCTTATTTTACAAACGAATTGACACATTCCACGCTCTTGCAAACATCCCACCCACCCACCCACCCGCAACTTGGCTTGCAAAAGCCCATGCGGCGGCGATTGCAATGAGTGCGCGGCGTTGGCTGGTGCATCTCTGCGGCCGCGCCAGCTCGCGCATGCACGCGCGCGCAGCGGCCAACTAGTTTGGCGCGACCGACGCGGCCGCGGTAACGCTGACCGCTGCGCACATCCCAGCGGCACTTCAGTGCGAGTCGATTACTGTAGACACGATGATGATAGCAGCGATGCTGGTGACGATGCTGACAGCGACGACGGCACGGCCAGTGACGGCGCCGATGCTGATCACGCCGACGACGACGACGGCGTCCTCGCGTCGGTGATGAAGGTTTCGGAAAGAGTTCGACATGCACGCGCGGCCGACGCGCGAGAATGGCCGCTCCAAGGCGCTTCCCAGGCGCTCTCAAGTGCACCCAAGAGCTCCCCAGTCCCCAGCGCTCCCAGGCGCCCCCAGGCGTTCCCAGGCGCTCCCAAGCGCTCCTAGGTGCTCCTAGGCGTTCCAAACAGGCGATGCCCGGCGCTCCCAAGCGCTCCCAGGCGCTTCTAGGCGCTCCCAGACGCTCCCAAGCGTTGTCCAGCGCTCCCAAGCGCTCCCAGGCGCTCCCAAGCGCTCCAAGGCGTTCCCACGCGTTCCTAGGCGCTCCCAGGCGCTCCCCAGCGCTCACCGCTCCCAGGCGCTCCCGCGCGCTCCCCGGCGCTCCCCGGCGCTCCCAAGCAATCCCAAGCGCTCCCAAGGCGCTCCCAAGCGGTCCCGAGCGCTTCCAAGGGGTCGCCAGCCGCTCCACGGCGCTCCCAAGCGCCCCCAGGCGCTCCCCGAGCGCTCCCAAGAGCGTCCAGAGCGTCCCTCACGTGTGTTCAGACGTCGGAGAAGCATGGGCCGGGCCCCAAAAGCGAAAGGCCGTAGGGTTTAAGGTGTTGCATTCGTCGAGGATCAGGCAGAGTTGATCGTTGAGTCGCGACTCCCCAAGAGTGGGGGAGGTCAGCGCAAGGCTGCCATGTCGAACGCTCTGGCTACAGGCTCAAGCGTCTCAGAGAAGCCCTGTCTCTCGTAGACGGCGACAAGGACACGCGGTGGGTGGGCAGATGCACAAAGAGGCGCTTGGGAATTGAAGGTCGAACACGTCGAAGATGCCAACAGACTGGAAGTGTCATACACTGGCGCGGTGCTCACATCACCCCCACCCTGGAAATCTACTAGAGGCGAGCGTATGCGGGGGCGGAAGAAAGCGGCAGCCAGAAGTGACAATCCCAAGCTATGGGTGCGCCTGGGGACGCCTGCGAAAACCAGAGAATGTTTGGGGCCGCTTGGGAGCGTCTGGTGTCGCGTGGGAGCGCGCGGCGGCCGTTGGGAGGAACGCGCGGCATCGTTTCGGACTGTCTGGGGCCGCCTAGGGGCGCGCGGCGGCCCCTGCGAGGCGCGAGCCACCCTCGGGCGGGCGCCGCGTGGGCGAAATGCGCCCTGCACCACATGTTTTCATTGATGATCGCGAAGGACGCAGAACAGCCGCATGTGCCCCGCACCGCATGTGTGATGGCAGATCGCGAAGGGCAAGGAATTCGCTCCCTTCGGCCGCGCGCGCGGGATGTGGCCCGCGCCACGTTTTCAATGGAGGACCGTGAAAGTCCAGGAATTAGCTTCGCATGGCGATGTGCACCGCAAGGAATTCGCTCCTTGCGCCCGCGCGCGCGGGATGTGGCCCGCGCCACTTCTTGAGCGGAAGATCGTGCGAGTTTTGGAATCAGCTTCGCACGGAGATGAGCGCCGCACCACATTCCTTATGCGGGATCGTGAAGATCCCCACCAGCCCTCCAGGCGCAGGTGGTTTAGGGAGTTTCCTCTTCCACCCCCCTTTTTCCCCTGCGGGGAAAGTTCACCCCTCCCCCCTGCCCCCTCCCCTGGACCTGGACGGGGCGGGTCGCGAGCGGTCAGGGCGTCCAAAACGGCCTCGGCGAGGAAGCCAGAATCATTAGTTCCACTAGGGTTATACAAAAGAGGGCAGGGCTAAACAAAAACTTGAGAAGCTCCCGTTTGCCTTGTTCGATGTCCTCCAAGATGGCCCCCAAAAAGCGCCCAGGAGGCCCAAAGGGGTCCCAAGATGGCCCCAAGATGGCCCCAAGAGGCCCCCAGGAGGCCCCCAGGAGGACCCCAAGAGGACCTCAAGCGGCCACAAGAGGCCCGCCCGAGGCACCCAAGACGCCCAAGAGCACCCCAGGACCGCCAAGAGACCCCCGAGACGTCAAGAGGCCACCAAGAAACGCTCAATAGATACCCCAAGAGGCTCCGAGAGGCATTCAAGAGAACTCTGGCCCTTTTGCTTGCCCTCCTCCTCCTCCTGCTCCTCCTTCCTCCTCCTCCTCGTCCTCCTTTTCCTCCTCCTCCTCCTCCTCCTCTTCCTCCTCCTCCTCCTCCTCCTCCTCCTGCTCCTGCTCCTCCTCCTCCTCCTCCTCCTCCTCCTCCTCCTCCTCCTCCTCCTCCTCCTCCTCCTCTTCCTCCTACTCCTCCTACTCCTACTCCTGCTCTCCCTCGTCCTCCTCCTCCTCCTCCACCTCCTCCTCCTATTCATCCTCCTTCTCCCCAACCCCTCATCCATCCATCCAGCCTCCTCTTTCTCCTCCTCCCTCCTTCGCACGGTTCGGCCGTCCCCCTCTTTGCTCCCGCACTTCCCTGATCACCTCAACTCGCCTGGACATCGTTTCTGGATGGGCTGGTGGGGATACATTTTGTCAGCGGCCGCAGGCGAGCGCGCCAACGGCGAGTCCAGTCAGAGCGGGGCGCGCACAGACGAATTAACCTAAAGCGGTGGGGCGGAGCCTCACGCAGCACCTCAGCGGCTGGCTGTCCAGTGGAGAGGGCAGGCGGTAGGCGGGCCACCAGTACTGCCAAAGTCACGTGCAACGAGTCGGAACCGGCGGGCGGCCGGGGTAACCGGCAACCAGGGAAAGCTGCAGACGGGAATGCGGTGCAAGGGCGCAAGCCCCCGGACTACTGCGAAAGTACCAGGGTGGCCGCAGCCAAGTAAACCGACGGTCGGAAGTCGAATTGGGTGCCCAGACAGGGCATGTACATCGGCAAGCTGCGAGGTACCAGGGTGGCCGAGGCTGGGAAGTCCAACAGCAGCAGCATGCAGAGGTGCGAAGAGCAGTCGAGCTGCGGCGCGGCTAAAATGGCGCGAGGGCACCGCGGCGGAACCGCGGAACCAGCACGGGGATCCGAGCTGTGACCCAGGGCCAGACGGGTGCACGGGGTGGCGCCAGCAAAGCGCACACCGAAAGCCCTGAAAAGGACGGATCACGCGCCCGCAGTCCGCACACCGGAAGTGGCGACAAGCGAACACCAGCTGGTGAGGATACTTTTTCGGTCGCGTCCGCTAGCGAAGGCGCAGGCGGAGTCAAAAGCTGTCCGGGGCGCGGGAACAGGCCTAATTGGCTACTGGGCGCAGCAGGCCGGCCGGGCCAGCTCACAAAGCAGCTGCTGTGCCGCGCGGCGAGGCTGACAGGCTGAGGGCACCCAGGGAAGCTCGGACAACGTGCAGTCTGACAAAATACCAGAAAATTCTGTGTACGCCATGCGGCGTGAACCACTCAGAGAGCGCGAGGACGTACGCGTAGATGCCTACACGCCTCACACGCCTGGAGGTCGCACAGGAGAGGTGAATGAAGAACGAGTCGCCAGCGGGGCGCCAAGTCCAGGTCCGCACCAACGGTGTATGCAAGCTAGGTGGGCTAAGCTGCCGAGGTGACGTCGAAAACCTGCCTGAATGGCTGGAATGGGTCCAGGGGAAGCGCAGCGTCTGACGGAAGGCTGAACCGCTCCGAAGCGACCACGGGGCTCCCGAGGCCCACCATCCCGAGCACGTGGGGCGCCGCCCCTGTGGTGAACCCTGAGGGCGTGGCCCCAGTCACCCGCTGTCAAGGCGTGGTGAACGTCGCACTGAATGTGACAGGCCAGGCTGGTGGGGATACGCGAAACATCTAGAGTTTAGGCTTCGCTCCCCAAGAGGCGGGGAGTGAGGGAAGCGATTCTGTTGAGGATTTAAATTAATATTGGTAGAGTGCTTAGGGGGGACGAGGAGGAGGAGGAGGAGGAGGAGGAGGAGGAGGAAGAATAGGGGGACAAGGAGGAGGAAGAGGACGAGCAGGAGGAGGTCCTTCGCCGACCGCCCGCGCCCGGCCGCCCGCGGCGCGGAGTGCGCGGGGCGCGGGCCGCGCTGGGCGGCAGGCCACGAGGCGGGCCGGTGCCTCCGCGGCGGGCGGGACGCAGAAGGACACACGGCGGGCTGGTGCCGTGACGACCCTGGCGCCGACGACGACGACAACGTCGTGTACAACACGACATCGCCAGTGTACAACACGATATCTGCGCAACCACATCACCCGTGTGCACCTCAGAGGCGCCTGCGCGCACCAGTGCCTGCGTACACCCTAAAAACTTGTGCGCGTCCCAAGTTTCCTGACGTGGCCCAGACTCCAGAAAAGCGTGGTGGGCCAAAAACAAGCAAACGCAAAATGTGAGCTACTTGTGGTTATTGCTTTTTCAGGCCTGGGGCAAGGTCCCCCCATAATTGGGCCCGCAAACCTTCGTGCACCACAGCGCCGGCGTACAACACGATGGTAGCACCACCACAGCAGCCGTGTGCACCACAGCCTTTGGCGCCTGCATTCATCAGTGCCTGTGCACACGCCTGAGTAAACCAGAAAACCTGTGCACACCCCCAACATCCCGAGGGAAACAGAAACTGCAGAAACTCGCACGTATCACATTCAGTATGTAAGCTTCTGTATGATTATTGATGTTCTGGCCCAGGGCACAGACCACCGCAGTGCCTTCGTGCACTACAGCGCCACCACAGCAGCCGTGTGCACCACAGCCGCTGGCGCCTGCGTGAACCAGAGTGCATGTGTACACGCCTGTGCAGACCATAGAGCGTGTATGAACCCCCGAGGGTCCCGACGTGGCCCAAATTCCAGCCAAATCGTGGTGGGCCCGAACCTATCAATATCATGGTATTACTTATTTGTGAGAAGTGATGTTTCTGCCCGCCCCGGTCCATGGTCCCTCCTCTGTATGTTGGGCCCTCAGTGCCTGCGTACACCACAGCGACTGCGAACACCACGGCGCCTGCGCACAGCAAAACACCTGCGCCTGCGCGAACAACAGTGCCTGCGCAAATCACAGCACTGACAGCTACGAGCGCCACGCTACGAGCGCCACGCCAATGCCTCTAAGCAACAAATCAGACATTTACGTCCCTGAGACACCAGAAGCGCGCAAGCGCAGCGTTACCTGGCGGATGCCACAGCATGCCTGCGAACAACACAGCAAGCCTGTGGGAACACCACAGTATCCTGCGAGCACTACAGGACGCCTGTGATCGCCACGGGAAGACCGTCGTGACGTGATCTGGGGGGGGGGGCGGCGCCGATCACGCCCCTTATCGTCCACAGGGGGGACAAACGAGCTCACGACACGCGTCCGCAGATCGAGGAGAAATCGGCGCATATGGGAAGGGCTGGGTGATGCTGGGTGGGACGTAAGACATTGCGCCAGCGCGCCCAGCGTGTCCCTCCCCCCTCGTATCCCCCGACCCAGAGCCTCGGGGCGCAGAAGGCGGGGGCCACCACTGTCGCCCGCCCGGCCCGCTCGGCGACGTCGCCGCGCTGCCGCGGCGGCCAGGCGAGAGCGCGCGCCGCCGCGCACAGCGCTGCCGCAACCCGTGGCCCCGCCGGCCACCCTGAGGGCCAGGGGTCGGCCTCCTCGCCCAAACTGGGGTCGGGCCAGCAAATGACGACTGGAGGCTTGGAGTGAGGCGGGCGCGTCCCGGGCGCGTCCCTCTATAGGAGGAACATTCAAAAATAGTCAAAGAGTCGCCAGGGGACGATTTTTTGACTACGTTTGACTATTTTTGAATATGTTTTTGCTATTTTCTTTTTTTCGTCCAAAGTCCGCCTGTAGGGGGACATGCCCGACCTAAGGCTTGGAGGGAGGCGCCAATACCAACACGGGGGGCTGCTTCCACCGGGGGAAGATGATCGTTGATCTCGGCGCTGGCGGCAACGTGCCGTGCACATGTGCCCCCCGAGTATCACCACCGTCGCGGAGATCGGGATCATCTTCCCACGGTGCAGACAAACCGCCGATATTGGTTTTGGTGACATCCTCCAGGCCTCCGATATTAGAAAAATGCTCGAGGCCTCGCGCGGCAACTCGAGACCCAGCCTCGTCGGATCCACGTCCGATCTGCGTTGGGTTCACGTCGGATTACGTCGGATGTACGTCGGATATTCGGAACATCGCCGCGCGGACGTCGTCCGACATCTGATGGGGCGGCCGCGTGAACTAGATAAGACAGCTCTTGCGCGCCGCGAGAGTCCTACAGATTCCCCCTCATCGGAATACGATCTACGATCTACGGTGGGGGGGTAGCGTAACAGCTCACGTAGCTGGTTCCCTCTTCGCCTCACGGCGCCGAAGGCGCCAGTATCATCGAGGAATGCGCCCCTGGACGGAGCTGAAACCAGCTGCGTGCGGCAGATGTCGTAACACCCCTTTCTCTATTCCCCCCCTGTCGTCCGACCCGACGAACACCAAACATATGGAATAAACAAAAAGCACGTTTTTGTTCCATTGCTTTCTGCCTGTGAGGGCCCTCACTGGGACCCACAACAGTGAGAAACTCGGGGCGAGAAACCGCCCCTGGACTTGGACGTCCGGAGCATAGCATCGCATGTCTGGGACCGGACCGGAGGTGGGGAAGCGAGATTGCAGTGGAACGAAGAGCCCCCACCGGGAAATCGGTTTCGGTTTCGCGTTCGTGTCGCGCGTGCGTGCGAGGCGAAGCTGCGTGGGCGCGCGAGAGGAATGACCCCGCCGTCTCGAGGGCGGTTCGGATGCAGTGGACCGCCCCTCCGCCCCTGGTGGGCGCGCGGTGTCCCGGGGTGTCCCGCCGTGGTGTCCCCCGCCGCCGTGGGCCGCGCCGAGCGCCGCGCGCGTGCCGGGCAGGGGGGCCCCGAACTCAGCAACAAGGGCTAGGAGGAGGAGGAGGAGTATTTTCCCGCACGGCCCTTGTGGGCCGCTGCGGCGCGCTCCGCGCCCGCGGGGCGCGCGACAAGACGCTGTGTAGCGAGAAACGTCAGAAACGTCAGGAGGAGTATGAGGAGGAGGAGGAGGAGGAGGAGGAAAAGGAGGAGGAGGAGGAGGAGGAGGAGGAAGGTGGGGCGCAGCTGCTGGAGAGAGCACCCCGAGGCCGGAAAGCCGCCGAGAGACGACGAGAGCGGCCCAACGAGACCCTCGAACCTCGAAGCTGGCACCCGCTTAGCGACGAGCGACATAAACATAAAAACTCGGAGCTCCGTGCGGATTTCTCGGATCGGCGCTTGGGCCCCCTGGCGGCGCCTCCGGCGCCGCCCCTGGCGCGCTCCGCGCGCCAGGGAGGGGGGTCCAGCGCCGATCCGAGAAATCCGCGCGGACCTCCGAGTTGTTATGTTAATGTCACTTTTTGTTCCCTTAGATCAGCACACACACACACACACACCCATACCAAGGGGGGGTCGTCGGGAGGAGGACTGGCTATGGGTATGGGTGCGGGTTGTCGGACCATGGGGGACGCTCCCGTTCAAGCGGGGACCCCCATCCGACAACACGCACCCATAGCCCCCTTCCGACCCCCCTATGGGTATGGGTGTGGTCTACTCATTCGTCACTTAGGGCTGCTCCTGATGTCGGAGCAGGGTAAATTGAGACAACGGCAGCTCAAACCACACGCACCGAGTTTCCGAGCTGCGTCCAGCCGAAGGCCAACTACGGTAGGTTCGTGCGGCGTCGGCGCACGCGCAAATGTTTTTGACACCGCGTCGATTGTTTAACCTTGAACTGATCGCGGCCCGTTCGTTCAAAATCAAATTCCGTCGGGTCCTGTGGCGTTACCGTGCCCATCAATGCTTCCGCGTCGTTCCATCATGCGGAGTCCAACCTTGAACACCTCCGCCGTCGTCGCCGGCGTGCCGTCGCCGCGTGAACCTATCGTATCTTTGTCACAGCTGGCCCTACGACCCGAGTCACGGTTTCGGTGACCTCGATCCCTGAGATCCGACGTCTCGAACAAATCACGACCGGAATCCCAACCGAGCACCCAAATAATAAAGCATCCCCTCCAAAATCCGCGAGAGTTGACTATCCTGGGCCAAGACAGGGTTCGTGGGGGAAAGGGGTGGCGAGGCCGAACTTCATTATCGCCGGGGAAAGTACGAACCGAAGTTGCCATCCTCTTATTCTGAATATCAACAATATCACGCCTCTGTGGGAGGGCTATGGGATTTTCACCATTTCATCATTCCTAACTCACGGAACGTGTGGCAGAACTATGGGGTTTTCCCCATGTCAGCTGTCCCGAATCACGAACGTGTGGCAAGGCAACGTGTCAACTTTCCCAAGTCATAACGTGCGGCGGAGCTTTTCCGACTCCTCCAAAGGGGGCCCGCCAGAGCGAGCAAGGCATGGCTACACAATACTATGTTTCAGGTTCGGTGCTCCTCCGGGCCCTCCAAAGAGGCCCCGCCAGAGCGAGCTGACGATCGCTATAGCATGCTCACATATAACATCGTAAATACGAGTTGCCAGGATAATCCAGCCAGCCTTCTGGGCGCAAGTTGTCTAACGATGACTCTCTTTCCTCTTCCAAAAACCCTTCTTCCCGTTCGGGGAAGGGTTTATCACTGTTCTCTATTAGTATACACCCCCTCCCCCAGGCGACTGGGAGCCAACCAGGGACAAAGAGGGCACCCCCCCCACACTCATTTGGTATAAAAAAACACTCTGCCTCCAACTTCGGAGCATGCGCAGCGAGCCCGATGCGGCCTCCCCCCACCATCCCTGTCAAAAAACAATACCGAGTATACTTGGCGGCGGCGGCGGCTGCGGCGGCTGCGGCGGGGGCAGCGGTTGCGGCGGCGGCGGCGGTGGCGGCGGCGGCAGCGGCGGCGGCGGCGGCGGGGGGGGCGGCGGCGGCGGCGGCGGCGCGATGGCGGCGGCGGCGGCGGCAGCGGTGGCGGCAGCTGCGGCGGCGCTGCGGCGGCGATTCGGCGGCGGGGGCGACGGCGGCGCGCGGCGGAGCGGCGGCGGCGGCGGACGGCGGCGGCGGGCGCGCGGCGGCGGCTGCGGCAGACAGCGGCGGCGGCGGCGGCGGCGCGGCGGCGGCGGCGGCGGCGGGCGGCGGCGGCGGCGGCGGCGGCGGATTCGCCCCCAGTAGCTGCCCATCCAAAGACGACTGCTGAATATGCTGCGGCTCGGGCCAGGCTTGGGTGCTACGTCTGTGTTGGGAGGGCGGGTGGGAGTGAGCGAGACGACTTGCGGGCGGGGAGGGAGTCTTGACCCCTGCCCCTTCCCTTGGACCTGGACGGGAGAAGCCGCGATCCATTGGAGCGCCTAAGATCGACCTCTGGGAGGGCCAACTTTTGACACCGCTCACGAGGATCGTTGCCCCCGACGAGGGGCCCCGATCGGGACCCCCCCTCCTTTGTTCGATCGCCTCGAAGATGGCCCCCAAGAGGCGCTCCAGGGCTCCCAAGAGAGCTCCAAGAGAGCCCCAAGAGGGCTCCACGAGGGTCCCAAGAGGGCCCCAAGAGGCACCCGAGAGGCCCCCAAGAGGCCCCCAAGAGGCCCCCGAGCGGTCTCAGAGAGCCCAAGATGACCTCCAAGATGACTCAGATAGCCCAAGCTCGCTCGAGATGGTTCCCAAGATGCTCCAAACGGCCCCGAGACCGCTCCAAAAGCGCCCAAGAACGCTACAAGAGAGCCCCAAGAAGCGGTTTGCCGGCTCATGAGGGGGGAGCTGAGTTGGGCCCCCCCCCATCCTGCAATCGATGGCCTCCTAGATGATCCCAAGAAGCTTTCCAGGGTAACCAAGAGGGTTCCAAGAGGGCCCCAAAAACTCCCAGAGAGCACCAGCAGCAGCAACAGCCGCAATAATGCCTCTAGATGGTTCCATAAGTCCTCGTCCGCGTCGTCCTCATCCTAGTCCTCGTCCTCCTCGTCCTCATCCTCATCCGCGTCCGCGTCCTCCTCGTCCTCCTCTTTCTCCTCCTCCTCCTCCTCGTCCTCCACTCCCTCTCCTCCTCCTCCTCCTCCTCCTCCTCCTCCTCCTCCCTCCTCCTCCTCCCCCTCCTCCTCCTCCTGTGTCTCTTCCCCTCGCCCACACGCGGCACCCAGGGATGGCCCGAAGAGGCCTTCCAAGAACACTCCCTTGCTCACTTTGTTTCCTTAATTGTGTCTCTTCGTCCCTTTTCCCGTCAGCTCTGAAGGGCAGGGTTTCTGAATGGGCTGGTGGGGATACTTTTTGTCGCAGCTGCAGGCCAACGGGTCCGACAGCGGGCTAAACCTACCGCCGAAGGAAGCAGCTGCGCCGGGGCTGAGCTGCGCAGAGGAGTGGAAGCTGCCAGCTGCGGAGGCGGCTGGAATGTTGCAACGTGCGAACCTGCTGGTGGGGATACGCGAAACGGGAAGAATAATTTGTTTTCCCCCCGAACCACGACCTTTATTATCCCCCCCTATGATTATCAGGGACATACGGTGACACACTATCTTTCAATTCCATTGTTCGAGCCGGACCGATCTGTGAGGGACCTTGGACCAAGGGCCCGCCTGGTCAGAAAAAAATGAGACGCCAAAAATCTCGGGGTCACCACGTGGTGTGGTCACCAAATCGTTTGGGGGGCGCCCGACCACCTCAGACCCCCGACGCCATGATTTTTTCATACCGACGACCCCCAGAGGTCTCGACCCATTCCCCGTTACCGGCTTTTTATGCTGCATCGTTTTTGGACGGTCCCGAAGCCCAGTCAGAGGCCCACTGGAGGTCGGAAGCAGACTAAAACATCCCGTCGTGATTTTTGAGGCCTCGAGGGGATCTGGGATCATGGTTCGGCGGTGAGCAAGAGGGGGAAGTGAGAAGGAGAAGGCCTTCTCAGAAAGCAGCGAGACTTCTCAGAAGCCCTCGCGCCTTCTGAGAAATTATTTTCCGTGTCTTCGGGAAGGCTTAGAAACTTCTCCGGAGGCCGGGGGATTCCCGAACCTTATGAGAAACCCCGCCCCCTCTCACTTCGGGGATCTACTGACCCGGGTCAATCCGACCCGGGTCAGTCAGGCCTTCCTGGATCCTGCAAGATCCTGCAGGACCCTGCACCCAAACCCGGGTCAGTGCACCCCCTGGCTTTGCAGGATCCTGCAAGATCCAATGATCTGACTGACCCCCGTCCGCATTGACCCCCGTCTCGTGAGCCCCTCCTCCCTTCTCTTATGTTGCTCCCATCGCGCTTGAGGACCACATCCCAGAAATGAGTTCGAGGACCCAGAAAAGCATCGAAGCAGTGCCAGACGAGTATCGCCTCCCAGGGCCCGACACGTGAAAGCCCTCCAGTGTCGGTTCTTTTTTGGTGTTCAAAATCCTTTCTGGTGATTAAGGCTGAAGTAGGTTGGAACATCAACATCATCATCATCACCATCATCATCACCCCCCCACCACCACCACCACCACCATCACCATCATGGTCATCATCATCAGCATCATCACCATCACCAATATCATGATCATGATCATGATCATTATCATCATCATCGTCATCATCATCATCACCATCATCAGCATCACCATCATCATCAGCATCATCATCATCATCATGATCATGATCATGATCTGCACCATCATCATCATCATCATTATGATCACCATCATCATCAGCATCATCATCCTCATCCTCATCCTCATCCTCATCCTCATCCTCATCATCCTCATCCTCATCCTCATCCTCATCCTCATCCTCATCCTCATCCTCATCCTCATCCTCATCCTCATCCTCATCCTCATCCTCATCCTCATCCTCATCATCCTCATCATCATCATCATCATCATCATCATCATCATCATCATCATCATCATCATCATCATCATCATCATCATCATCAGCATCATCATCATCATCATCATCATCATCACCATCACCAGCATCATCATCATCATCATCATCATCATCATCATCATCATCATCATCATCATTCATCATCATCATCATCATCATCATCATCATCATCATCATCATCATCATCATTCAATCATTCATCATCATCATCATCATCATCATCATCATCATCATCATCATCATCATCATCATCATCATCATCATCATTATCATCATCATCATCATCATCATCATATCCATCATCATCATCATCAATCCATCATCATCTCATCATCATCATCATCATCATCATCATCATCATCATCATCATCATCATCATCATCATCATCATCATCATCATCATCATCATCATCATCATCATCATCATCATCATCATCATCATCATCATCATCATCATCATCATCATCATCATCATCATCATCATCATCATCATCATCATCATCATCATCATCATCATCATCATCATCATCATCATCATCATCATCATCATCATCATCATCATCATCATCATCATCATCCCCCCCATCGTTCCCCGCCGACTGGTGGCACTGATCGTCAAAGGCTTAACGACCTCTGCCGTCGTTCGACTCGCGCTGGAGCGGCCGCGAGCTGCTCCAACTTTCCCTGGAGATCTCTGGATTCACCTGGATCTACCCGGATGTGTCTCGATTTGCCTGGCTTTACCTCGATTTATCTGCACTTACCCAGCACAGGGGGTTGCCTCCACACTGGAAAGATGATCCTAGATTTCGGTGTTGCTGGTAATATTTCAGTCGCCCTGGAAACCATGATATTACTACCATCACCGAGATCGGGACCCTTTTCCCTCGGTGGAGGCACACCGCCGATTCTGGTGCTGGTGTCAACCTCTAGGCCTGCGAAGATTTACCTGGCTCGATCCCCACACGTCGATTGGCGAAAAAGTCGACAAGCCCTCAGTCGGGGATCTTCTGACCCGGGTCAATCCAGACCCGGGTCAGCAGGAAACCAAAAACTGCAATGCAGGAAAAAAAAACTGCAACGCAGGTCTTCGCAAACCAGGGTCAGCCAATATGTGCGGCCGCCTCGCGGCCACGAGCGGCTCCCTAACCCGGGTCAGCCAGAGGAGGTCTTCGCAGGATCCTGCAGGATCTGGCGCCCTGGCTGACCCCCGTTTGCATTGACCCCCGTCTCAAGGCTCCCGACTCAGGGAACTGACCAGCCACCCGGCCCTCAGCCCGTGGCCCGCCGGCCACGGCGCTGCCCAGGCCGCGGCGGCCCGGCGAGCCGCGCCGAGCCGGCGCCGCTGCCGCGGCGCCATCCGCCCGCGCGCCGGCGGCTCCCAAGAGGGACGAGGCCAGGACGGAGAGAAGGCCCGAGCGGTTGAGCCCATCCTCCTCCTCCTGCTCGACCTCCTCCACCTCCTCCACCTGCCCCCCTTCCTCCTCCTCCTCCTCCTCCTCCTCCTCCTCCTCCTCCTCCTCCTCCTCCTCCTCCTCCTCCTCCTCCTCCTCCTCCTCCTTATCCTCTTCCTCCTCCTTCTCCCGCCCCTCGTCCTCCCCCAACCCCTCCTGCTCTCCACCATCTGCTCGGGCCCCCTCTGGGAGGCCTGGAGCTGGGGAAGCCAAAAGGCACCCATACCGCCACAGTAGGGGCCCCGACCACAAGAAACCGTCCGCAAGAGAGCCAGCCCTGAGACCCCAAGACGTCCCTTGCTTTTTGGGGTGGGGGGCGTCACGCTTCCAGGGCAGAACACCATCGAAACCCAAGATACCCAGGGCATCCTGGAGGCAAGCAGGGTGTTTCTCGGCATGGGACCCCAGGTGCAGGGTCCGAGCGAGGCAGACTTCATTGAGCGCCCCCGAGGGAGCAGACACAGAAAACGCAGCTGGGACGAGGACGAAGTCGGGTGAGGAGAAAGCGAAAATCTGCCCGTCGGGTCTGGAGGACGTCTCGGGCGTCGCGGCCTTCTCAGAGCGTCCCAGAACGCTCTGAGAGCATTCTGGAGCGCGCTGGAACGGAACCCGTCAGTCGGAAGAAGTGGGTAGAAACATGAAGGAGGAAGGTATGGGGAGAAGAAGAAGGAGGAGAATCGGCGGTGGACAGACCTCCCTTTAGTAAACCACCCTTTAGTGAAAACGGCCTGGGACCGAAACCGACGGACCTGGGCCCGCAAAAATGACGGCCGCGACGCCCTCTCGCGAACCGAAAACGGCAAGTTCGCTAATCGACGTGTCAGAGTAGGAGGTCTGTCCACCCCCGAGCGAAGGAGAAGGAGAAGGAGACGGAGAAGAAGAAGAAGAAGAAGAAGAAGGAGGAGAAGACGGAGGAGGAGGAGGAGAAGGAGAAGGAAAAGGAGGAGGAGGAGGAGACAGAAAAGGAGAAGGAGAAGAACAAGGAGAAGGAGAAGGAGGAGGAGAAGGAGAAGGAGAAGGAGAATGATAATAAGAAGGATAATGAGGAGGAGGAGGAGGAGGATAACAAGAAAGAGAAGGAGAAGGAGAAGGAGAAGGAGAAGGAGAAGGAAAAGGAGAACGAGGAGAAGGAGAAGGAGAAGGAAAAGGAGGAGGAGGAGGAGGAGGAGGAGGAGGAGGAGCGACTCCGGCCGAAAGTCCCGCCCCCCCCCCCCCCGAGACACCGGGAGCCGGCCGCCGCCCGCCCCCCTTCTGCCGCGCCGCGCAGGGCGAGGCGACGCCGGGGCGCCTCCGGCCGCGGGCCCGGGAGAGGCCGCCGTCGTGGGCCTCCCCAGAGGTGGCCGCCTTCCCCCCCGGGGCCGTGGGCGACCCGAGGAGGGGGAGGAGGGGGAGGAGGGGGAGGAGGGGGAGGGGGGGGAGGGGGGGGAGGAGGAGGGAGGAGGGGGGGAGGAGGAGGAGGGGGGGGGAGAGGGGAGGAGGGCAGGCCGGGTGCGCTCGGGTCATGTCTGACGCCCTACCCCTCCCTCCCATCCCTTACCATGGCGCAGATCCCCTCTTTTTTCGCACAGTCGGATGTCGAGCAGGGCAATGATCCCGAAAGGGTACGCGATGCATTGTAGAGCACGGCATGGCATGGCGTAGAAGAGCACCGCAAAGCGTAGTATGTCACAGCATGGCGTGGCGTGGCGTAGTGAAGAATTGCATCACAAAGCTTTGCAACGCAAAGCATGGCATCGCACAGCGGCCCCGAACATAACATTGCATAGCATGGCGTTGAAGATCAAAGCGTAGCATGGCATAGCACGACGTGGCACTTAAGCACTGCATATCACAGCTTCAGCTGAAGGCATGGCATCGCGCAGCGGAACGCAACCTAGCATTGCATTGCATGCCGTGGCATGGCACGGGAAATGACGCCAGCGCTGCAGCGGGAGCACGATTCGGAACGAGCGGAAGCGCGGAAATGAGGCCAACGCTGCAGCGGGAGCACGATTCGGAACGAGCGGAAGCACGGAAATGAGGCCAGCGCTGCAGCGGGAGCACGATTCGGAACGAGCGGGGCCCGAAAATGAGGCCGGCGCCTCAGCGAGAGCAGCATTTTGAAAAAAATGCAAGCGAAAACCCAACTCCGGGGAATCCTGTGTGTAAAAAAAATACGCGGGGGGGGGGCGAACAATCCCAACCCGTCATGAGGGGAAGGAGGAGAGTAGTATTCATATTGAGTAATTGTGGAGGGGGGGAAGGGGGGAGGAGGAGGAGGAGGGGGAGGACGAGGAGGGGGAGCGGAGGAGGAGGAGGGGGAGGAGGAGGAGGGAGGAGGAGGAGGAGGAGGAGGAGGAGGGAGGAGGAGGAGGGAGGAGGAGGAGGAGGAGGAGGAGGCGGAGGCGGAGGAGGAGGAGGAGGAGGAGGAGGGGGAGGGGGAGGAGGAGGGGGAGGAGGAGGAGGAGGAGGAGGAGGAGGAGGAGGAGGAGGAGGAGGAGGAGGAGGACGAGGAGGAGGGGGAGGAGGAGGGGGAGGAGGGGGAGGGGGAGGAGGAGGGGGAGGAGGAGAGAGGAGGAGGACGGGTCGCCGAAGCCCTTCGGAGAAACCCTGGTGGCAGGCTTCGTGGGGTTTTCGCGTGGACAAGAAATCTGGGGCCCGAGCCTGGGACATATACGATAGGGGGGGCGTCCATCCCCGACAAGGCGTGCGTCCGAATAGCCCCTCTCGGGGCACATATCCCAGGGTTTCCCCCTCTCTCTGAGCGGCCAAACTGTTCGGGCGGAGCTCGGGGCGGGGGCAGAAAAAGTCGCCTGCGACGGCCGCCGTGCTGCCGACCGCGAGGAGCGAGGCGCAAGAAACGGAAGGGCGCCTCCTGCCACAGCGGGCCTCGGGCACGAGCGTAGGCCTAGGTCGGGCCTGTCCTCCTACAGGGGGGATTTTGGACGAAAGGCAACAAATACCCAACAAATGCTCAAACGTTGTCAAGCAGATATTCAAAAAATCGTCCCGTGACTATTTTAAAACTATTTTGAATATCCCCCCTGTAGAGGGACAGGCCCGACTGAAGCGCAGGTTACCCGGCCCGTGTCTCAGGAGCGGCCCGAGAACCAGGGCACGGTGGTAGACCCGGAGGGGCCCTTGCTTCGGCAGCTTGACCTGGCACGCCCGGAGGGGGGGGACGGAAAAACATGGCAGAATGCCCAATAGCACATGTCGCCCAACACCTGCTAGACCCAGAGTGGCCCTTACTTCAGCATCTTGACCTGGCACGCCCGAAGGGGGGACGGAAAAGCACGGTAGAATGCCCAATAGCACGTGT
The DNA here is from genome assembly GCA_963575745.1 of Prorocentrum cordatum. Lineage (NCBI taxonomy): Eukaryota > Dinophyceae > Prorocentrales > Prorocentraceae > Prorocentrum > Prorocentrum cordatum. Next base: position 113,394 of record CAUYUJ010020623.1, on the reverse strand, counting down.
CGCCCAAAACCAACAGCAGCCGCTGTTCGGAAGACGACTTTCTGCATTCACATGGGCGACGATCAAAACGGGCCTTACGCGAGATGCCACAGCGACCTTACCCGGTGGGCTCCGCGGGCAGGCTACGCTTGAAGCGAGGGCGCTTACGCGCGACCTTGCGCAGGCAGCTTACGCGCCCAGTGTCGGCGCGCGCCAATGTCGGCGAAGACGACCCCGTTCTTTGGCGTCGCCCACATACATGGGTACGGAAACAGTGGGTGCGAAAACCAATTTCAGTTTGATTACCCAAACCCCTGACCCTCTGGGAGGGGACCTAAGCCAGGAGGGCCAAAGTCATTTGGGACAGGGGGTCTTTTCTGCAGATGTGCCAGACCAAATCGGCCAGATGTACTGTCCCCAATGCAAGCAAGGACGGGGACCTCAGTGAGGCCACGTCTTCATCGTTTTACTTAGAGGTCAAAACATCCGCCCCCAGAATAACCACCCCGACACGAGATGTCGTGTAGTAAACGCGCCCCAAGAAGGAATCAGACAGGGCAGGGCTGTTCAGTCAACGCCCAGGGCCGTTTAGTAAACGCCAGAATGGTCTGGTCCGGGTGGTTTTTCCTCCCTGGACTGCTGGGGTGAGGGGCTCTTTTTGAACAGGGCTCGCTGTCACTGCCGGATCCTGGGCACTGTTGGACGCAGAGGCCAGGCAACAGCCAGGACCGGCGCCAGGCGCGCAGCCGGCGCCGTCCGCGCACCCTCCGGGGCACGGACGCGGGTCATCCAAAAACGGCCGCGCGCGGCGTCCCATCCCGCCGCGGGTCGCCGACGTCACCTCGGCGGCGAGCCCGCGGAGGGGGGGGGCAGCTTACGTGTTCGATGATGGGCCCCCTGCTGCCCACCAGCCCTGGGTGGTCGTCGGTGACCTTCTGCGGCCGTCTGGCGGTCTTCGGCGGTCTTCGGCGGTCTTCTGCGGTCTTCGGACGGTCTTCGGCGGCCTTCGGCGGTTTCTGGTGGTCTCCTGCGGTGTTCAGCGCGAAAGCTGGGCAGCTGCGGTCAACACAGGGCCCACGATCGAACACCTCAGGAGGCGAGGAAGGGGGCGGGCCTTCTCAGAGGCTCGGAAGTCGCACGAGAAGTGTCCGAAGACTTACCCGAAGACGCGGAAGAAGACTCCCGAGAAGTCCGGAGGGGGCCTCTAAGAAGTTCCGCCGCCTTCCGAGAAGGCCTTCCCGTAGGTCGGGCGTGTCCTCCTATAGGCAGATTTGGGACGAATAATCTGAACAGCGCAAAAAAATACCCCAAAAATATTCAACTGCATAAAAATATCCCCACAAGACATGACTGTTCCTCCTGTATGTTCCTTGGCGAGCGCATTCCATTCTTCCATCCCATGTATTCATAAACATAGTACATGGGTAATGGAAATATGGATAGGGCCATCCTCGTACAGACAGATAATACTCTTCCACTACCCATTCCATTTTCACCGTCCATCCTCGCCAGGGTACCGCTGAATGGTACCACGATGAATGCGTGCTCGCAAAATACTTTGACTATCCTTGAATGTCCCTCCTGTAGATCGGGAGCGGCCAAGAGGGGGTGTCCAAGAGGGGGGGGGGGGGGGGCAAAACCATGACCGGCGGCATGTGCGCGGCCCCGCGGGGGGGGCCAGGGACGCCATGAAACGAGAAGAGGCGCCGTGAGACCCGGAAAACCACCCTCGTGGCGCACGCCGTGGTGGCCACCCCCCCCCTGGTCGTCCCCCCCCCCTCTCTGCCGCCCCCGAGCAGAGGGGACGCGCCCGACTCGCGCCCGCCCCCCCCCCGGCGCGCCGCCGACCACTGGCTGCCGGACCGACCGCGGCGGCGCGCGGCGGACCCCCGACCGCCCCCCTTGCGAGGGTCGGAGAGGCGAAGGAGGCCCGAGCGTCCGGCGCCCCGCGCGGCCCTTTTGGGGGCACGCCCTCCTGCAGGCGGACCTCGGGCGACACACTCATCGGAGGAGCAGAAGTAGGAGGAGCAGGGGGAGGAGGAGGAGGAGGAGGAGGAGGAGGAGGAGGAGGAGGAGGAGGAGGAGGAGGAGGAGGAGGAGGAGGGGGGAGGAGGAGGAGGAGGAGGAGGAGGAGGAGGAGGGAGGAGGAGGAGGAGGAGGAGGGGGGGGAGGAGGAGGAGGAGGAGAAAGGAGGAAGAGCAGGAGGGCGGGGGCGGCCAAGAGGGGGGTGTCCAAGAGGGGGGGGTGCACAGCATGACCGGCGGCATGTGCGCGGCCCAGCGGGGAGGCCAGGGACGCAATGGAATAAGAAGGGGCGCCGTGAGATCTGGGGAAATATCATGGCCCACGCCATGATTTCCACCCCCCCCTTGTCATCACCCCCCTCTTTTCAGCCCCCGACGTAAAAATAGTCCAACAATAATCACAGAGGGTTCAAAAATACTAGAAAAAACGTCCCCATGCTATTTGGTCCCCCCGCAGAGGAACATGCCCGACTGAAGCACGGGAAGGGGGATGCATCGACCCCCAGTCGCCCATGGATCGCCGATAGAGACCCACTAGCCCCATCCCCCGGGAAGGTGCGGATTCCCTACACGGGGGGCCTACATCGCCGATCTGTCGACGAGGCATCGCCGATTCCAGGTCGGTGCACCCGTCCTGTGCCTATCCCCCCCTTACGTTGGGCATGTCCTCCTACAAATTTCCTTCCGACGAAAAATTAAAAATAGTCCAGCAAGAAATACTCAAACATGGTTTGGAAATGCTCAAGAGGAATCGTCCCCAGACTATTTTGCGACTATTTTTGAATGCTCCTCCTGTAGAGGGACGTGCCCGACTTGACCCTTATCGTTGCCCCTCAGGCTCTCTCGGATCAGCGCTGGACGCCCTTCCTGGCGCGCCGAGGGCACCAGGGGGGCAAAGCACCGCTGCAAGAAGAGCGCGCGGGGCTCCGAACGTGCACCGTCAACCCCCATATAGGAAGAATACATCGGGCGTTGGCAGAACTGGGTTTAGTGGAATGGCTTAGTGATGTGCACTGGGGGAGGCCCCCCCCGCCCCGTTCCACTGACCGGAACTGCCGTCACCCGAAAAACAGCAGCTACGGCAGACATGGTTTAGTGATTCCGGCCGATTCAAGGGCCCAGGGGCCCTACCACTAACCGGGTCCCCTTACCTGGGGTCCTGGCTATACCCGAACAAAGGACGCACGATGAGGATGCCAAGGCCCTGGAAGGCCATGCCGGCTCTTTGCGAGCGGGGCGCGGCCAGCGAAGGCGGCCAAGGATGGGCCGAAGGGGGGGGGATGCAAGGGCACTCCGAATTTCATGATGGAAGGGGGGGTCTGGCTTGAGCTCTTGGAGGGTTGCGCGGGGTCTGGGCAAAAGGCCGCCCTTTCATGGCTGGTCTGGGGGGGGGGGTCTAAAACTCCTCATCAGAGAGGGTTGTGCTCCCCTCTCTTTCCGTACGAAATGTAAAACAAACTCGGAAAGTTGCTCATCAACTACACGTAAGAGTGACCCTGGGTAAGAGTGACCTTTGGTGCGCGGTTTTTGGGGGGCCGCGGGGGGGTCATACGCAAGCGCGCAAAACACGACACGATCAACGCACCGCGCTCGGCGATCGGGAGACTCCAGTGGGCCCGCACCAGAGGTCACTCGGGCGAAGGGTCTCCCGTACGTGTAGCCGAGCTCGTCCCTACTGTGCGGGGTTGACTGTATCACTCGCCATCGCTCGGACGCCCATTCCTTGCGCATTGCTTTCGCAAGGGGGGCCCCAAATGCTCCTCGATGGTCCCCGCCGAGAAGACTGCCCACGCCCGAGCGATGCCAAGGTACTGCGCCTGTGCCACTGCTTCTCCTTCGGCTCTCCGTGGTCCAGCCGGCAAGCAGGCCCGACGGGCGGGGGCCCGGCGCATTGGGCCGCGAACGCCGCCGCTCTTCCCCTGCCTCTGGCATGAGCGCCTCTCGGAGCCGCCCCCCCTGCAGAAAAGCGAAGCAGCTGCAGGCGTCGTGCTGCAGTGCAGTCGGACCGAGGTGTGTTCGGCCCCTGGGGCCACGAAACGTGCGAAGGGCGTGCCGAAGCGGGGAAGCGGGGTGAGGGGAGGAGGCAGGGGGCAGCGGGAGGATGAGGAGGCGCGAGGGGTGCTGTCTCTGCAGAACGAGGACCCAACACAAACAGAATTGGGACAAAAAATATCCTGGCGAAGGGGTCAATCAGATGCACTTGTGAGTATCGCTGGTGTGGGAATCGCCTTCAGTGGATATCCTCATGGGGCCACGAAGCGTGGGACGGGGGCGCATGCGGGCGCAGCCATTGGGCCTTCGATGGCGCTCCAGATGGGGCCACGAAACGTGTGAGATGTGTGCCGAAATGGAGTGGGGCCGCCATGCGATCGTCGCCGCTGGAACTTTCGGGTGGGCCCCGCTATGGGGCCACGGAACGTGGGAGGGGTATGCCGAAATGTGCGAGGGAGGACGCATGCGAACATCGCCACTAGGGTCTTCGGTGGGGCTCCGCATGAGGCCACGAAACGCGTGAGGGGTATACCGAAATTGGCGGGGGGAAACGCATTTGAACACAGCCACTGCGGCCTTCGGTGGAGCTCCCCAATGGGCCACGAAACGCCGTACTGGGCGGCGCGGGACGCATGAGGTCACAGCCACTGGGACCTTCCGTGGAGTTCCCCGAGGGACCACGAAACGCCGTACTGGGACGCATGCTGCCACAGCTACTGGGGAGTGCGGTGGAGCTCCATATGGGGCCACGAAACGCCGTACTGGGTTGCGGGTGACGCATGTGATCACAGCCTCTGGTGCCCTCGGTGGAGCTCCCTGTTGGGGCCACGCAACGCAATACAGGGTGGCGTGGGACGCATGGAGCCGTACTGAATGGCGCGGGACGCATGTGGTCACAGCCACTAGGACCTTCGATGGAGCTCCCTATGCAGCCACGAAACACCGTACTGGGTGGCGTGGGACGCATGTGGTCACAGCCGCTGGGGCATTCGGCGGAGCTCCCAATCGGGCAACGAAACGCCGCACTGGATGGCGCGGAACGCATGTGACCACAGCCACTGGGGCCATCGGTGGAGCCCCTTGTGGGGCCACGAAACGCCGCACTGGGTGGCGCGGAACGCATGTGGGCACAGGCACTGCAGCCTTCGGTGGAGCCCCCTGCGGGGCCACGAACGCGTACTGGATGGCGAGGGACGCATGTGGTCACAGCCGCTGGGGCCTTCGGTGGAGCTTCCTGGGGGGCCACGAAACGCCGCACTGGGCGGCACGGGACGCTGCGCTTTTGCTGTCTCCCCTAAGGGGCAACGATCGGGGGATGTGCATAGGAGGGTGCATCGACCTCGAATAGCCGATACATCGGCCCATGCATCGTCGATACATCGTCGATGCAGACCGCCCAATGTATCGTCGATACATCGTCGACACATCGCCCTAATGTAAGCAATGAATCGTCGATGCATCAAGCACTCAAAGCCGATGCATCCCCTCCTATGCCTAGTTGTCCCCTCCTATTGTTGCACCCGAGCCCCTCCCCCGAGAACAGCGCGGCGCAGTTCTCCCGTGGGAGGTGGCCGCCGCGCGCGCGCTCACTGCGCGCCAGTCACGAGCTCCGTGTCCAGCAGAAGCATGGCCATCTTGCCCGCCTTGCCTGTGCCCTGGGCCTGGCCACATCAGCCAGCACCGAATCGACAATTCGGATCGAACCGGAAGGTGCGTCGGATCGGACCACATCGGCACGGAGTCGAAATCGAATCGGATCGGCTGCACCAGGATGCACAACAACGCCATGCGAGCGTCGGATCGCATCGGATCGGCGGAACATCGACGTCGAATCGGATCGACCTGGTCGAAGTCGATATCGAATCAGACCGATCGGCTCGAAATGGACCTCGGCCTGGGGGGCGTTGGCACCCCAGACGTGCTCCCGTCGTGAAACAAAGCACGACGGGCAATTGTTGGTCGGTTTCGGCCTCCAGGGCCCTCGCCAGGCCCTGGACCGTCAACGGCTCGGAATGAAAAAGCGGCCCTGGGGAAAGGATCGGGACTTCCGGGGACAGCGCATGGAAAGAATCCGGACATCGCATGTCTGGGTGCAGCGGTGATCTCGCAGCTGCTGCTGACAGGCTCGCAGAACTTGACGCGCTGACACAACAAGGACAATGGCTTTCTCATGAGCTGTGCCGTGCACCGCGGCACTGGCATTAGGTCGGGCATGTTCTCCTACAGGTGGATTTTGGACGAAGAATAAAAGATGGTCAAGAAGTATTCCGAAATGGCTAAACATACTCAAACAATTCGCCCCCAGACTTTTTTCGGCCTACTTGCGAATATTCCTCCTGTAGAGCGACAGGCCCCGCTTAACACTGGCAGCGCCTCGCTCGGCCGCACACGGACGGCCAGCGTGAGAGCCCAGGGCGAGTGACCACGGGCGCCTTGTAGGCATGCTTCAATCTCTCTATCGTGTACATCTTCAGCTGGCCCATCTTCTCCGACGTCTTGTCCTGCCGCTGGGCATCGCTCGGACGTCCACTCCCTGTGCCTTTTTCGATTTCGTGCGCGGCTTTTTCGCCAAATGGTCAAGGATGCTCCTCGATGGTCCTCGCCGAAAGAAAAATGCACACGTCCGTTATGTTGCATCCTCGGGGGACCTTGTCTGTCCCGTCGCGGAATCCATGTCGGACGCGTCGGATCCGTGTCGAATCCGCGTCGAATCCGCGTCGAATCCACGCCATATCCGCGTCGAGTCCGCATCGAGCACGCGCCGGGCCCCCCAAAAGACACCAATGTTTGGGACAGGCGAGGTCCCCCGAAGCTGCAGCAGAACGTCCGAGCGCTGCCAAGGCCACGGGGAGAGCGCGCGAGGGCCGGCCGTCGGAGGGCGCCGGGCGAGCGCGGAGGCTGCCGCCAGGCAGCTCGCCAGGGCGCTGCCCGGGTCAAGCAGCCCAGGACCGCCCGCACGGTGCAGCACCGTGCAGCTCGGACACAAGGAAATCGACGACGAACGAGGAGGATTGCAGGATTACAGTCATAGCGACGCCAGGCAGTTTCCCGCCAGCGCACTGCGATCAGGGGCCCACGGCACGGCCACTGAGGCCAGCCTCTCAGGACCCTGAACAACTAGAAGGGCACCTTCGAGACAGGATGTTTGCCCTCCAGGATGAGATCTAGGGCAGCTCTGGCCCCTAGGGAGGAGTCTCGGGGGAGCTGGGGATGATCCGTCCGACCCGCATGTCACCGCATCGCTCCGAAGGAAGAGTCGATCTGCTCCGCCTCCTCCCCGGAACGACCTCGGGGTCCGACCCTGCGATTCCCTGAAGCCTCCTGGGGCCGATGGGGCGACGAACTCTACACATATCCACCGCCTCTGGCCAGGCCAATCCAGGGTCCAGAATCGGTGTACACAACTCCCTGCTTTGGCCAGGGGAACATACACCGGTCCTGGCCCCAAGATGGGCCTGGCCAGGGGGGGTGATATATATATATATATATATACACATAGATATATATTCATATATATATATATATAGATCTCGTCGCCCTACGAGCCTCCTGGAGCCTCATGGAGACGCCTTGGGCCTCCTCGAGCCTCCAGGGAAAGGAGTAGGAGCAGGAGGAGGACAAGGGAAAACCGAGGATGCATGAACGGCGCTGTAATACAGAGGGCAGAAGGACCACCCTTATAATAAGCGCTCCTGCAAGCGAAATCCCTTCAACAGACGCACCTGATGAAAACATCTCACAGGAGCCAGACTGTCCAGTAAACACCCAGGACTGGTCATTGAACGCAACTTATGGGGCGGGGTGGTTATTCCTCTCTTCACGTAACCCTACGTGGCGACATCCGAAACGTACCCCCACTATCCATCGATTAACCTGAGTCGATGGGAGGCCTTGGCAGGGCTCAGTTCGGCGGATTCCGAACCCGACCCCTCCCGCGCATCGAGTTGCCTGAATCATGGATCGGCGAGGATAGGGTTCGGAGTTCGCCGCCGAGCTGTTGCGCACTTAGCACTTCTGGCCAGCAAACTCCAGGGCAGTCTCAAGCAAGACCTCCATGTTGCACAGGACCCGCCTCCGCACGCGATGTTGCAGCATGGTCTGACATGTGGCCAGAACATGTGTCTAACATCGAGACAGGGCCTAATTTTGAAAAGGAATTGCCCTGAATCGATGCAGTTGTCCTGAATTCACTGAAATTGTGGGAAGCCTGTTAGACAAATGCGCGCGGCGCCGAAGCGAGGGCCACAGTTTGAAAAATGGCAGCCCTCCATCCGAATCACAGTTGGAAATTGTACCGCGCGACAGGATCACAAGGGCACGCGGTCAGGATGCGAGGACCTTGGACGCCCAAACTGAAGCCGGTTGGGCGTAAATGCCCATTGATACAGAGAAGCTGGAAAAAACGGAGGTCAATGAAAGTGAAGTGGCCAGAGCCAGAAACTGGCAGGAGCTGACAAGAACCGAAACTATTGAGGATGAGGTCGCCAGGGCTGGAAGAAGTGGAGGGAGACCGGCCAGGGCCAGAAAGAGTGGAAGGGCTGGCCCCCAAGCCACGTTTTGCAGCTTCCCTGCAAAGCCTAGGAACGGACGAATGGGGCGAAAACGCAGGGACGAGAGGACTCCGCCTTGAAACCTGCGCACGCACCTCTTGCGCGCCAGTGCTGCTGTAAGACGACTGTGCGCGGCGCTCGGCCGCCGTCGACGCTCTGACGCACGGCCGCCCTCCAGACGCGCAGCCGCCAGGAGACCCTGGCCTCAAATTCGAAGACGGCGAGAGAGACGACCCTGGACAGATCGCCGAGACTGCCCCGCTGGCATAAACAGATCCCCCTGGTTTCCCATCTTCTTTGGATGTTCGTCTTCCCCCCCCCCCACACTTCCCAGATGTTCCCACAATTTCTGGGGAAACGGCGATTCATTGTGTCTGTGTGTGTTCCTTCCCTCCTGAAGGACGCTGGCATCAGAACGCCTGTCCCAGGGCGCTGGGCAGCTTCTACCCCCACCGGCCACCGCGGGGGCATACACTTCCCAGCCGCCGTGGGACGGGCGTCCCCGATAGACGACGGAAGTATCTTCTGCCGCCCTTCGCCCGCTGAAGATGGCACGGCGGGGAGGACGCATCGGAGGGAAGTGGGATGGAGGGGGGGTGAGGGGTCGGGGCGGACACAAAGGAGTGCTACCAAATGGGGGGAGGGGAACAAATCCGCGCACGCAATGGATTCTCCAGGCGCTGAAGGCGTTCCCAGCGGCGGGGCCGACATCAGCTGCATGTAGTAGACTTCGTACCCACCCACTGTTTGGCGGCGCGCACAAGGGGGTAGGGGAAGGGGGGAAGGCTCCTTTTTGAAGGAGGCTGCTGTTTGGAGGGTGCCAGCTCTACATTTATAGGCAAGGCCCGCGCCTTCTCAGAAGCAGAGGTGCTTCTGAGAAGCCCTCCCCTCTCCCAATACCTCCATCTGCGCGTAGCTGACCGTCCCAATCTGCCCCCCCTTTCTCCCGACCCGAGATGGGAGGGGCAGCCACCCTGACCGCCTACCAGACCACCACAGCCAATCCCGAAGACCCAGATTTCGGGTTGGGGGGGGGTACGGTTTCTCCGTGTGCTTTTTCAATTCCCCCGACGTCCATCCCCACTGGGAATAGAGGGCGACTTGGGGACTTCGGGTTCGGCTGGGGTGGTTGTTGGCGACGCGCACGAGTTGAGCAGGGACCAACCGTCCTGGCATTCCGATAGGCCTACCACGAAATGTTCTAAGAACCCAAAAATGTTCAAATAACAAAATCAGTATTCATGAGCCCGATGTGTTAAAGCAAAACGATATCGGCCAGAAATGTTCTCATAATATTTCGAGCAGACCACACAACCTTACTAGAACTTTCTTTGGTGGGCCTTCAGGCGAGCCAGGACGCCTCGCCACTGCTCGAAGGGGGGGGAAGGCTTCTTATCGGCGGCATCGATAAGGGCGAATAGCACAGGGGTGGGCATTGCACATATTCGCCCGGGAGCCGTTTCGAAGACACAGATCATCGGCGCACCTGAATACATGTATTGCTATCCCCTGGGCTATTCCCCCCTCATTGTCGCCTCTGATCTTAGAAGACGGCTGCCTCTCAAGGGCGCCGGCCGCCCTTCTACGAAGCCAGGGGCGCGCCTCTCCTCGGAGGCACCCCGGCAGCTTCGCAGAAGCACGGGGCGGCCTAGTTACAGTCGGGGCGTTGACCTAAGGAACCCTAAATAAGGAACGGGGCCCCTTTCTCCCATACGCTGAACTTCGATTGCCCATGGAGAACCTCAGGAAAACTGAAGGCAAACTGCAGAACCATCAAGGAACGCCGAGCCCCTCTCCAACGAAAAGGGTTCCTTCTTCAGGGCCCCGACTGTAGTAGAAGCAGGAGCAGCTCCCCAGAAGCAGACCACCTGCTTCTCAGAAGCACGCCAGGACCAGCTTCTGAAGACGCAGCCGCAAGCTTCTCGGAGGGGGCGCCCGCGCCCTCTG
>CAUYUJ010020623.1:80402-97902 GCA_963575745.1 Prorocentrum cordatum | reverse complement strand
GAGGCTGCTTCTTACAAGGCGCTGGCCCCCTATCTATAGAGAAGGCCCGCGCCTTCTAAGAAGCAGGGGAGCTTCTCCTCCTCCTCCTCCTCCTCCTCCTCCTCCTCCTCCTCCTGCTGCTCTTAAGTCGGGCGTGTCCCCCTAGAGGGGTATTTTGGACGAAAAATCAAAAAATACCCCCCAAGTATCCCCCAAATAAGGAAAATTAGTCAAAAAATAGTCTCCATATTTGTTTTCAAACTATTTTTGAATATTCCCCCTGTAGAGGGACAGGCCCGACTTAATCCTCTTCATCCTCCTCCTCCTCCTGTCCCCCTCTGCGCGTGGCCAAGCAAACACAAACTGTCGGGGCACCGCGCGGACACCTCAGATCGGCGCTCGGACCCTCCCCGGCGCGCCGCCGGAGTCCGCCCGAGCGGCGCCGACAGGGGGTCGCAGCGCCGAGGCGAGAGATTTTTGAACGGAGCTCTGGTGAGCGTTTTCTTATTCGGCGTGTCGGCATTGAGCGACGAGGGGGGGGGGGTCTGGCTCTGGACCTCTGCATAGCGCGACTGTTTGCAACAGAGTGTCTGGAGTGGGGGAGGCTGCACCTGCTCGAGACAAGCGCCAAAAGCAGCCAAGATCTACTCCATGCGGGGGGGAGGGTGGGTGCGAGGGCCCACGCCGGTCGGCAAAACAATAAGTTTATCTTTATGCAATTCTGCTAGTTTCTATGAAAGAGACAAAGACGAAGAGCCGGTCCTGGAGAGGGTCTCGAGGCCCCCGGGGGGGGGGGCCACGTCACGAGCAAATCGTGGTGTCGGCGGAAGAAGAGGAGAGGAGGAGGAGGAGGAGGAGGAGGAGGAGGAGGAGGAGGAGGAGGAGGATCAAGAAAAAAAGAAAACGAAGAAGAACAAGAAGAAGAAGACGAATGGGACGCAGGAGGAGGAGGCAGCAGAAGAGGGGAGCGGGGGAGGAGAAAGAAAGGGGAGGCGCTCGGGCAAAGCCGGTCCTTCTCGGCGAGCGCCATGTGGCAGACCAGCAGGCCTCCCTCTCCAGTGGCCCCCAGCGCGTGCAGCCGATGGTCCACGCGGGGGGGGCGGCGGACGACAATGCGCGATCACCATCCATCATCACTACCACCGTCATCAGCATCAGCATCATCAGCATCATCATCATCATCATCATCATCATCATCAGCATCATCGTCACCACCGCCACCATCATCGTCATCGTCATCATCATCCTCATCATCATCAACACCATCACCACCATTATCATCATCATCAAGAACATCATCATACTCTAATCATAATCATCAGCATCATCATCAGTAGCATCAGCATCATCATCAACACGACCATCACCAACATCCTCGTCATCATCATCAGCAGCATCATCATATTCATCATCCTCATCATCAGCATCATACTCATCGTCAGCATCATTGATATCATCGTCAGCATCATCATCATCGTCATCGTCATCATAATCATCATCGTCGCATCACCATCATCACCATCACCATCACAACCACCACCATCATCATCAGCAACATCGACAAACAGTTCCACCACCATCATCATCATCATCATAACCATCATCGTCATCATCCCAATCATCATCATATCCCTCCTCGTTCCATCAGCATGATCGCCATCATGGCCGTCCTCATCATCATCATCATCATCATCATCATCATCATCATCATCATCATCATCATCAACATCATCATCCTCATTATCAGTATCATCGTCATCCTCATCATCGTCAGCATCAGCATCGTCATCATCATCACCATCACGAACACCATCACCATCAGAACCTTCATCATCACCAACATCGATAAATAATTCCACCATCATCACCAAACTCATCATCGTCATCATCCCAATCATCATACCCCACCTCCTTCTCATCAGAATGATCGCCATCATGGCCGTCCTCATCACCATCATCATCAGCAGCATCATCAACATCATCATCCTCATCAGCATCATCATCATCGTCATCCTCATCATCGTCAGCATCATCATCGTCATCATCATCATCGACAACAATAGCCTTAGCATAAGCATCACGAGGTGCTCGCCTCGAGGGCACGGCAAGGTTGCGGGGACAATGCTGCCGGCCCCGCAGTTACTTTGCATTGGTGACTCAACGAACGTGCTGACTGTATGCATGCCCAGGCTTGCCTTAATTGAACCGTAGAGGCGGCACCAGGTTCTTTGGCGAAACACAGACCTCCAAGACATAGCGTGGCGGCAACGCTGGCGCTCCTCCAGGCATACGACATACATCCGTACGATCGACAGGGATACCGATACCTCCACTATGGGCATCAGCGCTGCACCAAACATACATCCGCCTTCCTGTTGCCGAATAGCCCAGGGCTAAGGGATGCGAGCTGCAGCATCGGTCGTGGGCGGATAGGCTTTCCAAATTGTTGTCGTCAACGACAGAGAGGGAACTTGACGGGAAGGAAGAACGTATTAGACCACTGCTTCGGAGAGTGGCGCGCGGCGCCGCCTCCGCCTCCGCCTCATCCCCCTCCGCCTCTCTCCTCCTCCTTCTCCCTCCTCCTCCTCCTCGGCTTCCTCCTCTTCCTCCTCTTCCTCCTCCTCCTCCTCTTCCTCCTCCTCCTCTTCCTCCTCAATCTTGACTGAGCGAACAGACACGATCATTATCATTATCCTCCTCCTCCTGCTGGAGAGATGGAACGACAGGCGACGGCGACGACGATGGCCAAGCCCAAGCGCCCCGCCCCAGAGCGCGCGCAGGTTGGACCCGTCCAGGTACGCCGCGAGGGAGAAGTACTTCCTCCAGCGGGCCGCCGCCAGGGCAGAGGCGCACCGGCTCGAGCGACGCAGGAAGGCACTCCGGTCCCGGCGGCCGGAGGTGCCACGCGGGAGGCGCACCCTCCTCGATCTTGGTCGCCCAGCTTCGCGCATCGCGATCCGCGGTGCTAGGAGCACGGTCATAGCTGCGGCACCTCCAACGCAGGGAGATACTCCGGTCCAGGCGGCCTGAGAAGCCACGCGGAAGGTGCCCCAGACACGCGACGCCCTGATCATTTCAATACGCGGTCCCCAGAAGTCCCGACCCTTTCCCCGGGATGGGCTTCTCCTGCCGAGTGGTTGTTTGTCGGTCCCGGGGCCCGGCCATGGCCTCCAAAGGCCGAGAACGGTGAAAAACTTCCGCGCTGAGGCTTCAGGACGCGATTAAGTCTGGGGACCCTAAGATACGACGCCCGCCTTGTAGATCCGAAACCCCTTGGTCTCTCGTACTGGCGGTGAGAGTGAGTGCGACTGCCGCGACCTGGTCCACAGTTCCTGATGCCGCTCCAACATTCATCGGGGCAAGATCGCCCACCCTACTGCGAGTGGTATTATGCGAAGGGGGGGCTACGATGTAGCTTGCTTACATGTCCCACACATACAAGCTGGACCAGGCTATGCTCTGCATGCATCCTGCGAGGATAATGTGCTCTACATGTATGCTATCTGTATGATAGAAGTCTGCCAACCGCTAGCCAACGATCAACCATGTGCTCCAAAATGGCCAAATATAAACGAAGACGGTAGTCGAGTTTCATCGCAATAGTGGTAAATAGCTCTGGTCGAAGAGAACCATAAACTATTCAGCACCCCCACAGACTATGCAACCAACTGATGCTAAGTAAACCAGGAGTGTCAGCTTTAAGATGTCTTCACATGGATGTTCTAAAGGGGGAGCTTCCTTTCACCGCCAAATCCCAAAACCCAACCAACCTTGCGTTGCTCACGGACTTGCACGGGTCATTTTCTCATGACGCTCCGAAGCCGATATGGTCCTGGGGTAAGGCTAGTGGGTCGGTATTCTCCTGGTGGGGGCTTCCAGGTCAAGGCAACGATCGTGATGAGTGTTTGCACGGGCCATATGAATTGCTTCTACGTTGACGAATAACTCGAGAAACTGTTCATGGCCTTTGCTCTGGTAGCTGAAGCCACTGTCTAGGATTCGACGGATCAGCCCGCAGACCTGCATGTTCCTTATAAAGTACCAGATGCCCTGAAGGAGGCCAGGCACTGTGAGGTCAGGAAGAGGACGCTCGTCCTGTTGAAAAAGCACTGCTGCACACAAACGACGAAGCCACACAGGGAAACAATTGTTTTGCAAGTCGCCGTGTTTCCGCCACAATGTGGGCCACCTGTCCGCCATGACCTGCACGATCCTCAGTGGTTCGATGATCTCCTGTCCTCCATCGTCCCGTTCAAGCGCTACCACTACCCTGGGGGGGGGGGCCTTCTGCACCTGGGCGAGCCTTTACTGAAGGGGCCCTCGACACCTTCCCACGCAAAGCCGGCTCCGGCTTCGCGGATGGGAGCCAGCGCACCTTCAACACGGGGCTCTCGCCCCAGCGCCGCGCACTTCGCTCGGAAATGCAACGCTGGGCAGGATCGAACAATCTCTTTTACAACATCGAAGGGGCCCTGGGACACACCAGCAAGTAGACACAAGTAACAGGAGTCCCCGTATTCTGAAGGGGCCCTGGGACACACCAATAAGTAGACACAGATAACAGGAGTCCCCATGTTCTCCCATATCTTCTGGGTTCTTGTCGCCCCCCCCACTTCCCACAGTTTCGCACATTTTCCTGGGAATCGGCGATTCATTGTGTCGGTGTGATTTCCCTCCTGATTCATGGGAGCATCTGTGGAACCCCGCGGCCCTACGCATCGTAAGCGCGATTTCGACCAGATATCGTTCAAAATTCGGCCAGGCTTCGTCAGGGTGGTGTCCAGAGTTCGTCCAACCTTCGTCCCGATGTCTACGGAACCCGACGGCATCCGGATTACACTGACGGCGCGTAGAGGGGGGAGGGGGGGGAGGCTTCGTAGCAGGAGGCTGCCGCTCAGAAGGCGCTGGCCTTACATCTACAGAGAAGGCCCGCGCCTGCTTAAAAGCAGGGGAGATCCTCCTCCTCCTGCGGCACTGCGGGCAAAGCGGTCCTTCTCCGCCGAACCCCGCGCCGCGCCCGCGCCCGTCGCGCGCGGCGCGACGCACGACCCCCTTCCTCAGAGATCCTCTGGCGAGGGGCCTCCAAAGAGCCTCTGTATTCCTGGGCACCCCGCAGCCAGCATAGAGAGATGCCTCGAAGGCCTCCTCCTCCTCCTCCTCCTCCTCCTCCTCCTCCTCGGACCCCCCTCTGCGCGTGGCCAAATCAACAGAACCTGTCCCCTCTCCACCTCCCCCCGCCCCTGTCTGCGCGCGGCCGAGCCCGGCCCTTCCCTCCCGGCCGCCTCCATACCGTCCCGGTGGCGCCCCCGAGCGCTCTCGGAGCGGCCGGCAGCGCGAGCCGAGAGCGCTGGAGCGGGCCATCCGAACGCTTCGGGAACCCCACGGGACGCCCCAGCAGACGCCCAGCGCTGCAAGAGGGTAAGACCAAGTCACGGTCGGCGGCAAGCCCAGGGGGGCAGCGAGAGGGAGAGAGGCCTTCTCAGAGGGCTCGGGAGTCCCCCGGCCAAACTGAGAATAGGCTCGAGCCTTCCCCGAAGACACGGAAAACTTCCCAGAAGGCGCGAAGGCTTCTGAGAAGCCCCGCCGCCTTCTGAGAAGGCCTTCTCCTTCTCACTTCCCCCCCTCGCTCGCCGCCGAGATGGAAGGAAAATATGGTGTTGCTTCCATCGTACTTAAAGACCACATCCCAGAAATAATTTCCAGCACCTGGAAAAGTGTCGAAAGAGTAATGAAGCATTGTCGAAACAGTGTCGGACGAGTGTTTCCCAGGGCCCGACACGTGAAAACCCTCGAGTTTCAGTACTTTCCTGGTGCTTGAAATTCTTTCTGGCGATCAAGTCTAAAGGAGGTTGGAACATCACACGACAAAAGAAATACCCCATGACGTGCTGACACAAACCGGGTCGCGAGATCGAGGGCGGGTTTCCTCTGAGAGGCTTCCGCACCAATTGCCTAGCAGGGCAACCTTCTATCCCGCTTCGCCTCCGCACCCGCCTCCCTTCTCCTATCTCCTGCCTCCTCATCCACCACCTCCGTTCATCCGCCATCCTCCCTCCTGCCCTCTTCTGCCACTTCATCATCACCCTCACCATGCTCATTATCATCATCATCATCATCATCATCATCATCATCATCATCATCATCATCACCAGCATCATCATCATCATCATCACCATCACCATCACCATCAGCATCAGCATCAACAACATCATCAGCATCAGCATCAGCATCAGCATCAGCATCATCATCATCATGATCATCATCATCATCATCATCATCATCATCATCATCATCATCATCATGATCATCATCAGCATCATCATCATCAGCATCAACATCAGCATCATCATCATCAGCATCATCATCAGCATCAGCATCAGCATCATCATCATCAGCATCATCACCATGATCATAATCAGCATCATCATGATCGTCATCAGCTTCAGCATCAGCAATCCTCATCATCATCCTCATCATCAGCATTAGCATCAGCAGCAGCATCAGCATCATCACCATCAGCATCACAATCATCATCGTCATCATCATCAGCTTCAGCATCAGCATCCCTCATCAACATCATCATCATCATACTCAGCAGCTTCATCATCATTAACACCATCATCCTTATCAGCATTATCATCATTATCGGCATCAGTATCGTCATCCTGATCCTCCTCCTCATCCTCATCCTCATCCTCCTCCTCATCATCATCATCAACATCATCATCAGCTTCACGCTCCTCATCATCTTCCCCTTCATCGTCATTACCACCATCACAACTAACATCACCGTGACCATTACTATCGCGTTCTGGATCGCGCCAGGTCGGGCACGGATTTGGCGCTGGTTTGATATCATAATGTCGCCCAACCTGGAGACTGCGCTCCGATGCAGTAATCCGAGTCGGATGGAGCAATTCGCTCTGCGGGCGAACCCGCCCACACTCCTCACGACTCGAGGCTTGCGAACAACGTGTTGACCGACGTAATTGCGTTCCGACGCGTTGTTTCGGAAATCTGGTGGCGGGGTTGGCGTTCTTTTCCGCTGCTGGTAACGACGAGAGCTGCCTGGCACCGTGTACAGTCATGGACCCCCGTGGTCTCCGCAGACGGCGTCTGCAAGGGAGCTCATTGAAGTCTGGCGGGCTGTGGCGTGGGCACGCGAAGCCTCGCACTGTGCACGCCAGTGTTAAAAATTAGCCAGCGGCCCTGTGTACTCGGCTCGCCTCCGCCTCATCCGCCTGCTCCTCCTACTCCGGCCCCTCCTGCTGCTCCTCTCCCTCCTCCACTTCCTCCTCCATTCACTTTTCCTTATAACTAACTCCTCCCTGTCGCACCCACAGGCGTGACGACAGGGCGGGCCGCGGATTCCGCCTGAGGCTGTCTAAAGACTTGTGACCCTGAAGCTTCAAAGTTGTAACAATTCCATGGCTGGAGGGAGGCATGTTTAAAAGTAAATCTCGGCTTAGCAAATGTAAATCTCGGCTTAGCGCCGACCATACTTCTTTCACGAGTTGGCAACTCTGCCGCTGATGCATGGGGGTTCGTTTTCAGAATGCTATCGCCTCAGCGCCGAGCACATTCAACCCGCAAGTCTCACTGATGGAAGGAAGACGTTTTCAGCATGTGGCGTTAGCCTGAGCGCCGCGCGCAATCGTATAAAAAGTGTGCGACCAAATCACAGATGGACAAGGCTCGTTTTCGAACGCACAGGCTCTCGCACGCCCGCCGCGCAAATGTGCCTTCAAAGCAGCTTCGCGGATGGAAGGCGGGCCTTTTTGTTCCCATGTATGGCCCTCGCCGTAGCACCGCGCACAATCGCATGAAAAGGTCGCTACTGTCTCACGGATGGAAAGGGCGTTTTCACCATGTGTTTCTTGCCTGGGCGCAGCGCACATGCGTTTTCAGCGTCCGCGGCGATTGCACGGGGGTCGTTTTCAAAGTGTAGCTCCCGCTTGAGTCTGCACACCTTCCCACGCAAAGTTAACTCTAGCGTCAAGAATGGGAACCAACACATCTTCAAAACGAAGTTCACGCCCCAGCGCCGCGTACTTCGCTTGGAAATGCAATGCTGAGCAGGATCGAATACTTTCTTTTACAACATAGAACTCTCGCTTGGGGTTCGCCAAGTTTGCGGACCCGAGGTTTCCGCGCACGTGCCGCTGCACGGATCCAATGCGGCTCTTTTCTGCCGCTTGGGATTTCGGAAACGACAAGTAACGTAATATTGCGCAACAGAAGAGGCGGTACCGTCTGCGAAGGCAAGATATCGCTGATCACGAAGCTGAAGTGTCTGATCATTGGTTCCGCGTTCCTGGCTACGCGCAAAAAACAATACAATCTTTTTCAAAACGAATCCATCGCCAAAGCGGCAGGCCAAACTGTGTTGGTATTTCAAAAAGCCCAGGGGGGGCTGTAATGAGACGGACGATTTGTAGGGGCGTATGACGACGGGAATTGGGGCGGGTGTGTTGCACCATCGATCACGCATATGTGGTTTTATGTGGTCCTCCTCCTCCTCCTCCTCCTCCTCCTCTTCCACTTCCCCATGGAAAATACTCCCCCTGTCACACGACCAGACGTGTCCGTAGGCTGGGCCGGGAGTTTCGACAGAGACTTCCTCGCCTAGTATGACCCTGAAGCTTGAAATTTGCAGCATTTCAAAGAAGGAGTCCTGGTGGTTTTCAACAATGGTTCTCGCCTGAGCGCCGCGTACAGTCGTGTTGAAAATCTATGACACTTCCATGATGGAGGCCAATACGTTTTCAAAATGTGGTTATCGCCCGCCGCGGACGCTCGTCTTGAAAAACTTGCAACCGATCCGAGGATGGACGCCAAGACCTTTGAACAATGTGGTTCTCGCCTTAACGCCGCGAACACCCACAAAACCCAACCCTCACCACCCGATGCAAAATACGATCCGGTGTACATCCCTCTGGCCCAACCCTCACCATCGTATGCAAATATACGATTACGTTCACATCCATATTTCGCTTCGCTTCGCTGCGATGGTTGTAATGAACAAGTGGCGCCGCACATCCAACTTCGATTCGCACATATCTGCACGATCAATCCCTGCCTGTCCGATGTCAACACCTTGTTCTTCGGCGAGCATCCGCACGACGCATTTTTACAATCGTTTGCAAGCAGCATCCGGTGCACGCCCACCCAGCCCAACCTTTCATCACCTCTTGCGAACGATAGTATCAAGTGTACATATGGCTCACGTGTTAGCATAATATGTGGGAACCTGCTTGCAGCACACATCCATCCGACCCAACACTCACCGCCGAATGCGAAAAGAACAATTCAACAATTCAGCGCACGTCCACCCGACCCAACCATCACCATTCGATGCAATAAAGCATTCGGCGCGCATCTGCCCGTCTTCAACATCATCCGCCCACCCCCTAACCACGAAGAGCCCGTAAGCATAAAAAGGCAACAAACATCACATTGAAACTGAATGCATACTATAGCGATGCGTTTCCGGCACCCCTCGCCGACCCAGATTTGGGACCCGAGCCTTCCCCTGGCCGCCCCAAGCGCTCCCGGACGTTCCAAGGCGCGTCCCAAGCGCACCCAGACGCTACAATCACTCACCACGCTTTCCCAAGCTCGCGGTCGCCACCAGCAGCAACAGTATCGAAGTCCTCATGTTCACCGTCCTCGTCGCCGCAGGGGGCCCCAAGAAACAGAAACATCTGATCGCGTTGACACGTGGACCACAAACGGTTTTCACAATGGGGCTCTCGCTTTGCTAGCGCAGCGCACCATTGCTCTACGCGACCCATAAAAAAATAGATTGCGGGTGGTTTTGAACAAGGGGCTCTCCCCCATGGCGCCGTGCATACCTGGTTTCCAAAGTGTCCTTAACTGCGCGAGTGGATGACGAATCGTTCTCAAGACGGCGGGAAACCTTCAATGAAGAATCCAGGGTCTGGAAGCCAAAGGAATTCCAATCGTGGTTTGGCCATGGACATCACCACCACCATCGCCATCATCACATGAGGAACCCTCGCGGGTTTCCAGCCTCCTGGGCACATTGCTGGACGAACACCCCCACCGTGTTGGGGCATTCTTTCGGCCTCGAGCCCATCCGAACACAAACCTCACCATCTACGCTCACTTGACCCGACCCCGAACCCTACGACCCGGCATTCCGTCCGCAACGTTGACAGCCTGCAACATGTAGATTGATGGGGGGCACGTTGCGAAAAACAAAACTATCCTGGGGCATCCTTTGAAGAGTTATTAAGTCGGGCCTGTGCCCCTACAGGGGGATTTTCGACGAAGAATAAAAAGTACCCTCAAAATAGTCCAAAAATACTCGGGGGGACTATTTTTTAAGTATGTTTTGACCTTTTTGGCGTAAGTTTGGGGTATTTTTCATTTTTCGTCGGAAATCCCCCTGTATGGGGGACACGCCCGACATAATTGAAGAGCTCTCGCGTGAGATTTCTGCGGAGCATACGTCCGCGACAGTGGCACCCCGGAGCGGCCCGACGGCCGGAGGGCGCATGTTCTCAAAGTGGGGCCGCCCCGGGCGTTCTTCCAGCGGAGGGAGGATCCTACACAACAGGCGCCCTCGCCTGACTGACGGAGCGACTGGCGGCTCGTCACTCAAGGATTAAGTCGGGCGTGTCCCCCTACAGGGGAATTTTCGACGGAGAAAAATACCCCAAAAATGCCCCAAAAAGACTAAAAAAATACCCCAAACATAATCGCCAGACTATTTCTGGACGATTTGTTGACTATTTTGGGGGTATCCTTTACTTTCGTCGAAAATCCCCCTGTAGGGGGACAGGTCCGACTTAACTCAAAGGGGGCCGCCCGCAGTGGAGATGAGACCTTGTGGACTCGTGAGGAAGGGATTGGGACGGGAGGGCGTCTTGCAGCATCGGTTGATGCATCTTGGGTTCACTGTGGTCCTCCTCCTCCTCCTCCTCCTCCTCCTCCTCCTCCTCCTCCTCCTCCCCCTCCTCCCCGTCCCAATCCTTGTCCTCCCCAGTTAGCTTGGCAAGGCTTCGGCCCAACATTTGGCCACAGGCGTTTCCAAAAGGCATGGGGGCGGCGGTGGTTCGTCGTAGGCGTCTTCAGAAACAGCGAGAAGACGATGTCCAAAGGTCGGCATGCCAAGGAGGATCCACTCTGGAGCGTTGTCCACGGGCCGACTCCCTAACATCGTAAACAGCCTCTCGATGCTATCACGATAACATGTTCCCGTGTTGTCCCGCTCTCTCCTCCTTCGCCTCCTCCTCGTCCTCCTCGTCCTCCTCCTCCTCCTGCTCCTCCTCCTCCTTTCTCCTGCATCCAACAAAAATGCAGAATTCCGTGGAAACCAATTGATTGCCCACATTCCCACTATCCGCTAAATCAATGGCTTTGCCTAAGGGGTTCTTACTTAAAAGCAAACTCCTAATTTGGGGTCGCGCTGGGTATTCGCCCGTGCCGGTACAGCACCCCGGTCTCCTCGCAACGCGAGGGGGGGGGGATGCCCAAGGCGGTGGACGAAAAGAACCAGTACTCGAGAAGAGACGGCGAGGACCAGGAACGAGGAGACTGGATCGAAGCAGCGATGCGGTTGCGAACGGCAACGCAACCTCAAGAAGGTACGGCACGAGCCGTGAGATAATGATCATAACGAGCCCCTTCATGTGGCCCCCCCTCCTCCTCCCACAACTGGAATGTGATCAGCTTCTTCGCGTGGCCTCCTCCATCCCTCTCGTTTTCGCGGGCTACGATTCGAATGACGCATCCTTTCCACGCCCCTCCCACCCATCCCTCTGCGTTTAGCTCTCTAAACCTATATAAAACTACCTATACGACCACCCTTCAGGTGATAAGGAGGTTCGGGGGGGAAGGAACCAACGTCTCACTCGATGGGTCTCACTATCGATCTCACTATCGATCTCACTATCGGTCTCGCCCGATCGATCTCACTCGATCGATCTCACAATCGATCTCACTCGATCTATTTCGTTCGATCGATCTCACAATCGATCTGACTATCCATCGCACAATCGATCTCACAATCGACCCCGCTATCGATCTCACAATCGATCTCACGTTCGGTCTAACTATCGATCTCACAACCGATATCACAATCGATATCACAATCAACGTCATCATCATCATCAACATCATCGTCACCAACGTCATCAACACCAAGATGATCAGCATCATCGGGACACCATCATCATCATCACCTCATCACCATCATCATCAACATCATCATCACCATTATCATCATCATCGGGACACCATCATCGTCACCATCATCATCATCAACATCACCATCATCGGGACAGCACCATCATCATCGGAACACCACCAGCATCATCAGCACCATCATCTCATCATCATGATAATGGACAGCATCATCAACTTCATCATCGGGAAACCATCATCATCATTGGCAACATTATCATCATCATCATCATCGGAACACAACCATCATCGTCACCATCATCACCATCATCACCATCATCGGGACACCATCATCATCATCAACATCAGCATCATCATCACCATCATTGGGCCACCATCATCAAAATCATCATCATCGCCTCATCATCATCCTCATCATCAACATCATCATCATCACCATCATCGGGACACCATCATCGTCACCATCAGCATCATTATCATCATCATCGGGACACCATCATCATCACCATCATCATCAACAGCATCATCAACCTCCTCATCATCATCATCATCGGGGCACCATCATCATCATCATCATCATCATCTTCATCATCATCAAATCATCTGATCATCATCAACATCATCATCATCATCAACAACATGGCACCATCATCATCAGCAACATCATCATCAACATCATCGGGCTTCACCATCATCACCACCATCACCATCATCATCATCATCAACAACATCGTCAACATCATCATCATCATCATCATCACCATCATCATCGGGACACCATCATCATCACCACCATCACCATCATCATAATCGTCAACATCATCATCAGCATCGTCATCATCATCATCATCATCATCATCATCATCATCATCATCATCATCATCATCATCATCATCATCATCATCATCATCATCATCATCATCATCATCGGGACACCGACGGGACACCGGCGGGACACCGGCGGGACACCGCGCGCCACCGGCCCCCGAGCGGGACACCAGCGGGACACCGCGGGGCACCGGTTGCCAGAAGGGAGACTTTTGGTCCGGCACTTCTTTCTCGCCCGCCCACGCAGCTTCGCCTCGCCCGCACGCACGGCACGCACGAACACGAAACCGAAACCGATTTCCCCGTAGGGGGGCCCTCCGTTCCACTTCTATCTCGCCCCCTCACCTCCGACAACCACATCTATGCGTAGTGGCTAACATTTGTATATATATATACGTAAATATATGCAAACAGTTTTACACAAACACACACACACACACACACACACACACACACATATATATATATATATATATATATTCCCTTTTCTATATTTTAATAATTCCGGGGGTGCGGAACACCCCCCCCCCGAAACGGTACCCCCCGGATCCGTGCCACGGTGGGGGCCGAAAATCCTTTCCAAGGCGTGCGCGCAGGCGGGCGGCAGTGCCAAAACGGCCAGCGCAAGCCCACAGAGACACCCAAGACAGTCCAGGATAGCACCCGGGTAGCCTTGAAGACCCTCCGCGAGAGCCCCAAGACCGTTCTCAAAGGGGGCCCGAGAGAACAAAATCATTGAATTTCCATTGGTTTTTCAATGTTTTTAGCGTCCTCGCTTTTTCGGGTTTCCCACGTTCCAAGACCGCCCAAGAAGATCCCAAAACCGCTCCAAGACCGCCCAAGAAGCTCCCAGAGCGCGCTGAGAGCGCCCCAAAACGGTCCAAGACGCGCCCGAGATGGCCCACGAACGCTCCAAGATGGCCCAAAAAGGGGCCCCAGGGGGGACCACGAACTGAAAATACGAGCCTCCCGCCCCGAGAAGGCCCAAGGAGGCCCCAAGAGACCTCCACAGGGCCTCGGGAAGCCCCATAAGTAGCTCCGGTGAGGCTCCAAAAACTTCCCAAATTGTTACTTTTCCATTGGTTTTTCAATGTTTTCAGCGTCCTCGCTTTTTCGGGTGTCCGACGCTCGAAGACCGCCCAAGAAGCTCCCAAAACCGCCCCACAACGGCCCAAGAGGCTCGCAGAGCGCTCTGAGAAAGCCCCAAGACGGCCCAAGACGCGTCCGAGATGGCCCACGAACGTTCCAAGACGGCCCAAAGAGGAGCCCTAGGGGGGACCACGATCTGAAAATACGAGCCTCCCGCCCCGAAAGAGCCCAAGGAAGCCCCAAGAGAGCTCCAAAGGGACTCGGGAGGCCCCGTAAGACGTTTCGGTGAGGCTTTCAAAAAAGTTACTTTCCCATTCGTTTTTCAATGCCTTCAGCGTCCTCGTTTTTCAGGTTTCCCACGTTCCAAGACCGCCCAAGAAGCCCCCAAAACCGCTCCACAACGGCCCAAGGGGCTCCCAGAGCGACCTGAAAAGCCCCAAGACGGTCCAAGACGCGCCCCAAGACGGTCCAAGACGACCCACGAACGCTCCGAGACTGCCCAAAGAAGGGCCCCAGGGAGGACCAGATAAATGAAAATACGAGCCTCCCGCCCCGAAAGGGCCCAAGGAGGCCCCAAGAGAGCTCCAAAGAGCTTCGGGAGGCTCCCTGCGAAGCTCCAGCGAAGCTCCAAAAAGCTTCCAAATCGTTAATTTTCCATTGGCTTAAGCGGAGGAGGAGAAGGAGGAGGAGGAGGAGGAGGAGGAGAAGAAGGCAGAGAAAAAAGGAGAACGAGGAGGAGGAAGAGGATGAGGAGGAGGCGGAGGAGGAGGTGGAGGAGGGGAAGGAGGAGGAGGAGGAGGAGGAGGAGGAGGAGGAAGAGGCCAGAAGGGCTTCAGCGCCCCAAGGCGGCCCAGCGGCACTCAAAAGGGGGCCCCGACGGCTCATAAGAGCCAAGCCGACCAACACCCTGCCCGTCAAACCCGCCGCCCTCGAAATCGCACCACTCCGACGCCCCGCGCCCCCTTCATCTATTCCCTGAATAATAGCCGCATTATGCTCATAATCCCGGGTTCGCAACCAATTCTCCAGAAATTCGGTTGCGAACCCGGGATTCCAGCTGTTTCCCGCGCGGCCCCCACTCATATGCGCCATTCCATGCGCCCGCGGCCTCCAACTCGCAGTTTTGGCCCGTCCCAGGTTGATTGCCCCCCTTTCTGCTCTTCCTGCGCTTCTCCGAAGTACGAACCAGCGAACCGCGGCTAAAATGGAAAAAAGGAAGGCACCACGGGCCAACCATTCCAAACCTTCAATGAACAAGGTGCATGGCGCGAAGCGCCAATGCAGCCTTGTATATATATATATATATATATATATATAAAGATATGCATTTCTCAATGTGTATGCGGCCACCCAGGAAAAACGAGGTACTGGTGGGATCTATTTAAGACCGAGCCCCGCTTGACCCCCAGGGGTTCAAGCAAGTGTTGGCACTTGCGCAGTTTGCAGGAATAGATCGGATGTAGGAGGCAAGAGGAAGCAACAGGCAGGGGAGGGGGCAGGTCAGTGAGGACTGAACTACGTGTTATGCCCCGCCATGTGCGTTGAATGTTCCATAACCTCGCCAGGGGTATCTGGAGATCTCTGGATGCTGATCGATGTGTCTGGATGTACGTCGCCTTGCGCCCTTTTACTTAGAGTTCCTGAGCTTTCTCGCAGCTCGATCGGAGAAGAGCCCTCAAACCCCCTCGGGAGGGAGGCAGGCGGGAGGATCAGCACGGGCTCTCGGCTATGCTCGGCACGCGGTCCCCATTGGCACCCCCCCGCGGCAAGGCTGAACTACTGGGAGGAAGGACCCCAAACCATGGCCGAAGCTGGAGAGGCTGCAGACCCACGGATCTGACCAGGCGGAGCAGAAACATGCGGGAGGAGGGGGAGAAGGCGGCGGCGGGAGGAGGGCACCGACACGCGGACACGTGGGGAGGAGGCGGGAGGAGGAGGAGGAGGAGGAGGAGGAGGAGGAGGAGGAGGAGGAGGAGGAAAAGGCGGGAGGAGGAGGAGGAGGAAGCGGGAGGAGAAGAAAGAGAAGAGGAGGAGGAGGAGGAGGAGGAGGAGGAGGCAGAGGAGGAGGAGCTCCAGCTTCCCTAGTGTACCACCAACCCTATGTGGTCTTGAGGCTTTGAGGCTGTGGGGGGAGGGGGGGCCAGGGACTCGGCGCGGGGGGTCGGAGA
Organism: Prorocentrum cordatum; assembly: GCA_963575745.1. Taxonomy (NCBI): domain Eukaryota; class Dinophyceae; order Prorocentrales; family Prorocentraceae; genus Prorocentrum; species Prorocentrum cordatum. Next base: position 81,667 of record CAUYUJ010020623.1, on the reverse strand, counting down.
GCAGCGCGCGCGCGCTGGAGGGGGGGGAGGGCGGCGGCAGCGGGGGGGAGCGCGGAAGTCCTGGCCAGCTCGAACTCGCCTCGGAACGCACTCCTCCTCCTCCTCCTGCCTCCTGCTGCTGCTCCTCCTCCTCCTCCTCCTCCTCCTCCTCCTCCTCCTGCTCCTCCTGCTGCTCCTCCCTCCTCCCTCCAACCACCTCCCTCCTCCCTCCTCCCTCATCCCTCCCCCCTCCTGCCTCCTGCCTCCTGCTTCTTCCCTACTCCCTCCTCCCTCCGTCCTCCCTCATTCCTCCTCCCTCCTACCTCTCCACATCCACCTCCTCCTCCTCCTCCTCCTCCTCCTCCTCCTCCTCCTCCTCCTTGTTCCCTGTCGCACCCGGGGCAATTTGTTAGGGCGGGCTGGGCGTTTCGCATAAGACTTCCCCACCACCCATGACTCTGAAGCTCGGATATTTTCAACAGCTTCACATATGGAGGGCGGGTCGTGTTTAATATGTGGCTTTCGCCTTAGCGCCGCGCACTTTTTATATGGCTGCAAGAGTTTCACGGAGTCCCATGATCAATGTGCCAGGAATGGTGGTTTGGACGGGTTCAGGACTGTGCGGGCACAACAGTTACGTTGATTAGCGGTGTTGAAATCCCAAGAATGGCGTTCTGGCACGATGTGGGATTGTCAGGACGCAACAACCAGGTTGAGCCGTGGCGTTGGAATCCCGAGAACAGTTTTGGCATGCTTCAGGGTCTTCAAACAGTTCTCTTCCAACGAGGCAATTCCCTCAATGGAAACGAGATCCCAGTGGCTCCAGTCTGAATGCATTGAACTCTTAAATGTAGATGGCAATTGTATGATCCCCCCCCGGACAACAGGTTCACATTACTGGGGGAAACGTTCATAATACCCATCGGTCAAGGTTCCACGCTGGGCTGGGTCTTTGGTGTTGTTCCCAGTGTGGCGCCATCGCGCATCAGCTCCTCGGGAAGCTCGGGGACCCTTGTCAAGATGCCACGGCCACTGGGAAAGAATACCTCAGAAGAATCGCACTCGGTCTCTGGCCCAAGATCCTCAGTCGGGCTGAGAAGGCTGCCAGAGACAAGAACACCCAGCAGCGGGTGGCGGACATTTAATCATACACATCGCTACGCGATCGGGCAGAGACTCCAAAGAACCCGCCCCCTCCTCCTCCTCCATTCCTTTGCCCTGTCAATAATTTCTCCCTGCCGCACCCGGGGCAAGTTTTTAGGGCGGGCTGGGCGTTTCGCATGACT
>CAUYUJ010020623.1:62902-75402 GCA_963575745.1 Prorocentrum cordatum | reverse complement strand
CGCCTCCAGGACAAGCCAATAGGAGCTGCCAAGCGATCCTCCCTCGCTCCGCCTTCATACTCTTCCTGCGTCCGACCGCCAAACCCTGGCTGTACCTGCTCCTCCATTCCATTCCTATCAATCTGGCGATGCTAAGCCTCAACCACAGTCAACCCGTACAGTACGGCTGCGCAAGGGCCTTGGAAAGCCACGTGGACCTCCTCCGAGTGGGGATGGGCCGAAGGGATTGGTCGAAGGGTAACCTGGGAAAATTGCTCATCCGTAACATCGGCGGTGGACAAGCCTCCCTTTAGTAAACCACCCTTTAGTGAAAACGGCCTAGGACCGAAACCGACGGACCTGGACCCGCAAAATTACGGCCGCGACGCCCTCTCGCGAGCCGAGGACGGCCAATTCGCTGATCGACGCGTCCGGGTAGGAGGTCCGTCCACCTCCGATGACGGCTGGGTTGGCCGCATCTGCTTCCAAGCGGGAGGCCCGGGCCCTCGGCGTCGTGACCTTCTTGCGAGGCGGGGACTTGTCCATCTCCACCGCCTGGGAACAGACGTCCTGGTGCCCCAGCGGGCGGTGGACATGGAGACACTTCGGCCCCCTGGGGGCCCGAAGATGTCCACATCCACCACCTGCCGAGGCTCCGAAACCTGACCCTCCAGGCGGGGGCCGTGTACAAGTTCCCGCCTCGGACTTCTGCTCCCGTGGACGCCCAGAGGACCCTCTCTGTGGGGGTCACGGGGGCTCCGGCGGAGGCCCGGGCCGCGGAGGTCGGGACCCCCTCCCAGGGACGGGCACCTCGCCCCGAGCCGCTCGGCAGCCAACACATCCACCGTACAATCGGGGCGTTGACCTGAGGAGCCCTAAAATTGAAGGGGCCTTGGGACACACAAATAAAGAGACACAAATAACAGGATTCCCCATATTTGTTCCCATATTTTCTGGGTTTTTGTTTCCCCCCCCCCACACTTCCCATAGTTTCCCATATTTTCAGGGGGAATCGACGATTAATTGTGTCGGTGTGTTTTTGTTCCCTCCTGATCAATGAGGAACGAGGCCCCTTTCTTCCATGAGTAAAACTTCGACTTCCCATCAAAAACCTAAGGAAAACCTTAGGAAACCTGTGGAACAATCAAGGAACACGGAGCCCCTCCCCAAACGAAAAGGATCCCTTCTTCAGCGCCCCGACCGTGCATCGTAAGGATGTGCGGCAAGCATGCAAGAGGCCGTGGAAAGCCATGCTGACGTTTCTCCGAACGGGGCTGGCAAGCGAGAGGTGCCAGGCACGGGCCGAAGGGACAAGGGAGCAGGGGTTCAACTTGAAGAGAGTTGCTGCGTGTTGACGGCCCCGGGATAGTTAAGGAGCAGGGAAACGGCCAGCGCTGGGCTCAGAGGGTGTAACGTGAATGCCGACGCTGACCAGACAATTCCTCTGATCCCGATCAGCGGCCGAAAATGGCAACCAGAAGCCTCTCTCAGTGAGTTACTGGGCCGGATGCGCTGGGTGGGTCCTGTGGGGGCCTGGGCCACTCCGACCGCGGTGGGCACGCTCGTAGTGGACACCGACAAGATGGGCAGAATGCCCGACAGCAGGTGCTCAGAGCATCCGCTGTTGGGCAGGCGACGCTGTTGCCCAGAACCGGCAGCGTCTGCTGATGCCCCAAGCGGACAGCGAACGGCCGCGCGCGCGTCCGAAAACGGCCCCCCTCCGCACCGACAGCGAGTCTGTTCAAAATGGGCAGGAACTGCTGCCGGTCTTGATCACCACAGCTTTCCGTGCTCGTCTCGGGGCACCAGACGAGACGCTCCGCCGCCTGCTGACCGGGGCCGCTCTTGCGCGCTCGGTCCCCCCTCCGCCCCGCTGGCGGCGGGGGTGCGGAGAAGGGAGGGAGGGCCAGAGGGAGCGGGGAGGACGAAGGAGGGGGACTGGCCCAGGGGCTTGGCGTGGGGGGAGCCGAAGAAGAAATGGCAACGAGCAGCCCCTGGGAGAGAGGGCATGCTTCGAAGAACGAACAGCTAAATGAACAGAAACTCTCGGAGGTCCGCGCGGAGCTCCGGAAGTTCATGCTTATACCATACGTTCCATCCTCGAAGGTCCCTGGCTGGGCTCGCTCCCTCATGTTCTGGGAGAGTTATTGGCGCTTCTGCGCTTTCGAGCCAAGATCGCCCCTGGACGGCCCAAAGGGCTCAAGACGGCCCACTAGGTCCGCATCGGGGCTCGGTCGTTGAGGCCCACCGCGGTCGGCAGCAAGGTGGCCCCCTCTGCCCAGATGTTCAGTGCATTGACACTTTTTCGGCAGAGGGTCCCCGAAGTGACTCTGGGGCCCCCTGTGCATACCTAAACGGGAGCTTGGGCTGTTCTATATGCCCCCGTTTACTGTGCCTCCGTCGACGGAGCCCAGGGCCTCCTACACGGCGGCACAGCGCAATGTGGAAATCGGCGTTCCCCGTGCCCCCATTTACAAGACAGAGGGTTCCCCCCCCCCAGGATGCAAGAACATCCAACAAGCGGGGATGGACAGAACTTCCTTTAGTAAAAGGCTCAGTGAAAACGACCTCGGGCCCAAACCTGAAGAGCGCAAGCTTGGAACATGGGCCGCGGCGCCCTCTCGAGAACCGAAAACGGACAGTTCACTAATCGACGTGTCAGGGTGGGGGTGTTCTGTCCACCCCCGAAACAAGCACGAAGAACATCTGGGCACCCTCTCTGCACCGACCTCGACCTCAGACCTCGGTCCGAAACCGTCCCCGTGACCTGCACGGTTTCCACCAGGGCCGTAGGCGACCCGAGGAGAAGGAGGAGAAGGAGGAGGAGGGGAAGAAGGAGATGGAGGAGGAGAAGGGGGAGGGGAAGGAGGAAATGGAGGAGGAGGAGGAGGCGGAGGAGGTGGAGGTGGAGGAGGGGGAGGAGGAGGAGGCGGAAGAGGAGGAGGAGGAGGAGGAGGGGGAAGGGGAGGAGGAGGAGCAGGACGAGGACGAGGAGGAGGAGAACGAGGAAGAGGAGGACGGGTCGCCTAAGACCCGGGCCCGAAACCCTCCACCGTGACCCCGCCTCCGGCGCCCCGAAGACCCTCCACCACGAATGGGCTGGCTCCTCGCCCCGAGAGCCGCCCCCTGCGGCGGCCCTGCGGCGCCCGGTAGGCCAGGCCCCGGAGGCCGCAGACGACGAAATACCCCCGTCTTGATTTTTCGGGGGCGCGCAGACGGTGACAACGGCGACGGCGACGGCGACGGCGACGACTGACGACGACGACGACGACGACGACGACGACGACGACGACGACGACGACGACGACGACAACGACGACGACGACGACGACGACGACGACGACGACGACGACGACTGACGACGACGACGACGACCGACGAACGACGACGACGACGACGACGACGAAGACCTGGCCCTGTCCGATCGAGGCCCCACGAAGGAGTCGGGGGCGCGCAAACATGGATTAGCGATCCATGGATTTGGCGCACGGTCGCCAAATCCATGGATCGGGGGAGGTGCCCTTCCCAAAAGGCGGCCGGTGCCGCCTCGCTCGGCGGCGGGCATCCACGATTTCCCACGGAAACGGGCCCCGTCGCTAATCCACGCTCCCTTGATCCCTTGATCCATGGTTGCGATCGCCTGAGAGACTCACCAGAGAAGAGAGAACCAACACCACCACCACCACCACCATCTTGGAGGGATGGCCGCTCCCCACGCACCCCGAGCTGATGGTGGCACCCGTTCCGGGCGTGCCCGGGACGGAGTGCCACCAGCTCGGTGAGGAGGCCTTCGGCAACGGAATTCTATCAGAGGGGAAAAAAATCCACCCCCATAATAACCACCCCGACACGCGAAGACGTTTAGTAAACGCCCCCACTGAAGGCATCGAACAGGGCAGGGCTGTTTAGTAAACGCCCAAGGCCGTTTAGTAAACGCCAATTGTCCGGTCTGGCTGGATTTCCCCCCTTGATCTATGGAGTTCCGGTGGTGATAGCTCTCGTTTTGCTCTCGTGAGAGGCGTTGGACACCTGGGTTCTGGGAGCCGAAGCTCTCCCGGTGTGCATGCTGACCCGAAGCTTGAGGCGAGTCCAGCCGTTACGGCGAGGAGTCCCCGGGAGGCCCCCAAAAAAGCCTCGCTCCTCGAAGTTCGAGGCTCGAAGTTCGAAGCGGCCAAGGGAGCTGCGTCGGAGGGGCCCTGGGAGAAGCTGAGGGGGCACTAAGGCAAATCCGCTCAAAACTGGTCCCTGGATCCCTCCTGGGTCGAAACGAGCGAGTTTCTGGAGTCGCGCCCAGCCGTGGCGACAAGAGGGTCAGTTTCCCCCCCCTCGTGCCTGTTGGCAGGCGCTAGTGCTAGTGCCAGGCCACCTCAGCGCCCAAGTCAGCTCCCAGCTCTACGGTTGGCGCTGGAAAGATACTCTGCCACAGTCATGTCCGACCAGCACGCGGTCCCTGTGAGGCGACCCTTCCGCGAGGATCCCTTCTGTGCGCGTCATCCCCCTGCCGGGGTGTCTTTAGCGTACGTTGTCCCAGAGGTGGGGGTAGCGTACGCTGTCCCAGTGTACGCTGTCCCAGTGCACGCTGTATCCTCAGTGTACGCTGTCCCAGTGTACGCAATCTTCCCAGCACCAACCGTAAGTTCGAAGGCGTCGGACGCCTTGGCCTGCGGAGTTGGCGCGGGCGCGGCGTTACGGCGCTCCTCGAAGCAGAAGAGCGACCGCTGCAGAGACCCCGCCTGCGGCGGACCGCGGCACGGCGGCGGGCGGCCAGGCGGGCGCTGTCGGCGATGGTCTCTCATCACGGACGGAGAACGATACTGCAATTTTATGCCGTGACGACTGTCCTCCCTCCTCCCACCTCCCACCCCTCCCTCCATCCCATCCTGCCCTCCCCTCCTTTCCCGCCCCCCTCCCCCCTCCCCTCCTCCTCCTCATCATCCTCCTCATCCTCCTCCTCATCCTCGTCCTCCTTCTCCTCCTTCCTTCCTCCCTCCTCCTCCTCCTCATACCATCATCCTCATCCTCATCCTCATCCTCATCCTCATCCTCATCCTCATCCTCATCCTCATCCTCATCCTCATCATCATCATCATCATCATCATCATCATCATCATCATCATCATCATCATCATCACATCACCATCACCATTTGGAATATCTGGAACATCTGGAAAACATTGCCTTTTGCAGCGGCAAGTGTATCGAGAATGGGAAATCGGCAGGAATAGAGAAAGAGAGAGGAAGAGAGTGGGAATCACGACGTCTCCTGATGGGCATGTCCTCCACCACAAAAGCCACCAGTTGGAGAGGGGGAGGGGCTCCTCCTCCTCCTCCTCCTCCTCCTCCCCTCCTCCTCCTCCTCCTCCCCTCCCTCCTCCTCCTCCTCCTCCCTCCTCCTCCTCCTCCTCCTCCTCCTCCTCCTCCTCCTCCTCCTCCCCCTCCTCCTCCTCCTCCTCCTCCTCCTCCTCCTCCTCCTCCTCCTCCTCCTCCTCCTCCTCCTCCTCCTCCTCCTCCTCCTCTTGCCCCCACAACATTATGGTAGTGGTGGCGGAAAACAAGCCCACCGTCTCCTGTCTTGGTGCGGTCCAGGGCTTCCTTGAGCGTGGGGGGGCGCCCTTGGGGCTCAGCACACGCGAAGTGCAGCTCCAGCCGAGCAGACCACCCCTGGTCGATCTGCGCCACGCCACCCGTGATCGGGATCATGGCGCGGAGCAGGCTTGACTGGGACCGAGCTTAAAGCAGAAGTCCTTGAGCCAGCGTACCTACGGACATGTTGTATGTTCTCTCCGTCTGTCCTCGAGAGAAGCTGTTCGACCTACAACCTTCGAACGCCCCGCAAGGACCACAGTAAACAAAGTAACATACAAATAATTGAAACCGCCGTCGGCAGAGAGACAACGACAAGAGAAAACCATGAAGAGGACAACAGGGAACGAGCATGGAGGGAGAAGGAGGGGAGAGGATGGGGAGGGAGATAAGGAGGAGGAGGAGGAGGAGGAAGAGGAGGGAGAGGAGGACGGGGACGAGGAGGACAGGGATGAGAACGAGGAGGAGGAGGAAGACCAGAAGGAGATGAGTAAGGGAAAAAGAGAAAACCAAGATGACGGGAGATGGGGAGGGGAAAGAGGAAGATGAGGAGGCTGCTCGACCGTTAACCTTCGAACGCCCCGCAAGGACCAAAATACACAAAGTAAAACAAGTAAAAAGTGAAGCCGCCGTCGTCAGAGAAACAACGACAAGAAAACGACACGAAGAGGGCAAGAGGGAACGGGCATGGAGGGAGGGGGAGGGGAGGGGATGGGGAGAGGGGAAGGAGGAGGAAGAGGAGGAGGAAGAGAAGGAGGAGGACGGGGACGAGGAGGACGAGGAGGACAGGGATGAGAACGAGGAGGAAGACTAGAAGGAGATGAATAGGGGAAAAGAAGAAGAGAGGATGAGGGGAGATGATAGGAAGGGAGAGGAGGAGGATGAGGAAGCGGAGGACGACGAGGACGAGGACGAGGATTGGGAGAAGGATGACTAGGATGAGGAGAGAGAAGGCGACATGTATGATCACAGGGGGGCGAGCTAATCTATGTATATATACATATATATGTGTGTATATATAGATATGTTGGCCACTGGTGTGCCAATTATGAATATATATATATATACATACATTTACATTTACATTTACATATAAATATATGCATATGTGTGGACCCATATCCATATCCGTATCCATATCCACGCCCATAGCCGCATCCACATCCACCGCCTGCCGAGGTCCCCTGAAAATCGATCCTCCAGGCTGTGGTGGTGCACACGTGCCCTGGGCCCTTCTGCTGCTCCTCCCGGGGCCCCTCCTGCTGCTCCAAGCCGAGCCGGGCGGTGGGCCGTGGCCGTGGGCTGCGAACCCCAGGAGCCCGGGGGGACCGCGCACGGCGGCGGCCTCCAGGTAGAGTTCGGCGAGCTCGTGCCAGGCCTCGGGCGGGCGGGCGGCGATGGCCACGATGATGATGCTGGCAGGTCCACGTCAGAGTGCTCCTCCGCCTCCTCCTCCGCCTCCTCCTCCGCCGCCTCCTCCTCCTCCGGCCCGAGGCACGAGTAACTTTTGTTGCGCGGCTGAAGGTTAGGTCGGGCATGTCCCCCTACAGGCGACGTTGGACGACAAATTACAAATACTCAAAAAATAGGGACATGCCCAACTTAAGCTTACGGAGGGGGGCGAGGGGGCCATCACCAAGCGCGCAAGCCGCCGCTATATCTTCGAGCTCAGCAATCGGGGGACCCCATGGGGCCCGCACCAAAGGTCACTTCGGCTCAAGGTCACTTTCACGTCTAGTCGGCCCTCCCCAACCTCCTTTCTTTGGAGCATAGTTGATCCGACCACTACGCAGTCTTGAGCAGACGCGCGTGAGACAACTGCAGTTGGATCCCGTGAAATGCTTGCGGATCCAATTGTGGTTTTGGGGTCTGCTTCGGTGGATCCGATTTACGTCCGCGCGGATCCGATTTCGGATTTGCTGGATCCGTTTTCGGTCTTACTTGTTACAGCGGACTCGATTTTACCCCGGTAAAAACTGTTATTAATTTATTTCAGAGAGCCGAAAGAAATCGGATCCACGGACCCCAGAGGCCGCCCGTGTTAAGATTCCACAAAAAAAAGGGTGCGGTCATAAACTTCCAACTCGTGATCGCCATTTGAAACTCAAGAGACAATCTCTCGTCCTGCGTAAGTGAGTTTCGGCCCTGTGCCTCCTGACCCACCAGGACTGCGTGTGAGATCGGCGATGTGGTAACAAGCAAGTCCGAAGGCCAAAACGCCCATGCGTTTCGGCCCTGCGTCTCCTGACCCAACAGACTGCCTGTGAGATGTGGTGTGTTGGCTATGTGGTACAACTCCAGAGGCCAAAACGCCAGTGCGTTTCGGCTTGTCGGCTATGTGGTAACAAGCAAATCCGAAGGCCAAAACGCCCATGCGTTTCGGCCCTGCGTCTCCTGACCCAACAGACTGCCTGTACGATGTGGTGTGTCGGCTATGTGGTAATCAGCATGTCCAGATGCCAAAACGCCCATCCCCAGGACAACAGTTCTTTTCTCTTGGGCCCGGGACGACGGCTTGAAGTTTTGAGCAGACGCGTGTGAGATAAACGCCGTCGGATCCTTTGAAGTTTGCGCGGATCCAATTGTGGTTTTGGGGTCTGCTTCGGTGGATCAGATTTCTGTCCGCGCGGATCCGATTTCGGATTTGCTGGATCCGTGTTCGGTTTTTGTTTTACAGCGGATTCGATTTTACCCCGTTAGGAATTGTTATGAATACGGTGAACCAGAAGAAATCGGATCCACGGACCCCAGAGGTCGCCCGTGTTAAGATTCTGCGGGGGAAGGTGGTGCGGTCATGAACTTCCAACTCATCATCGCCATTTGCACCTCAAGAGGCAAATCTTTCGTCCTGCGCAAGTATCCCCATGGGCGTGGCCTGGGCCCCACTGGCCGATCTATCCGCCTAGACCTAGATGGGAATGTGTGCATATGCCTTCGGGTTTCGAGGGGTATATCCCCGACTGAGGTGCTGAGATGGTAGGGGTCTGGATGGGGATGGGCATGGGGAATCGGTTAAACGATACTGATAATGTTCATTATCCACCCTGGCCATGACGGTGTTGGCAGGTTGTTGCTTTGTGTGTGCCTGTTGTCCGTACTCTTTGTTCGCTGCGTATGAATATGTTGTCGTTCCCGCCCTCCCCCACCCCCCTCTTCTTCCTCCTCCCCCTTCCTGCTACCGCTCCTCCATTCCGCACTCCTCATCCTCCCTCCCACCCCTACTCCTACACCACCGCCGCCGCTCCGTTCCATCCTCCTCCTCCTCCTCCTCCTCCTCCTCCTTCCAAGCCCTACTCCTACACCGCCGCCGCCACGCCGCCGCTTCTTCCTCCTCCCCCTCCCCCTCCTCCTCCACCTCCTTTTTCCTCCTCCTCCTCCTCCTCCTCCTCCCCCTCCTCCCCTCCTCCTCCTCCTCCTCCTCCTCCTCCTCCTCCTCCTCCTCCTCCTCCTCCTCCTCCTCCTCCTCCTCCTCCTCATCATCATCATCATCATCATCATCATCATCCCCCTCTTCCTCCTCCTCCTCCTCCCCCTCCTCCTCCTATTTCTCCTCTTTTTCCCCTCCTCGAACCTTCCGCCTCCCACCATCCACCCCCCCCACTTCACCCCCTCCAACCTCCACGGGCGGTGCGGTCTGCGCTCAGAGCCTTCGAGCGCGGGGGGCACACACGGTCTGCCCCCTCGCTCGCCCACCCCTGGCCCGCGGTGCCTTTTTCTCGCAGCAGCAGATGGCAGCAAACCTCTCACGGCAGTCTCTCGGGTCGGGGGCGTCCAAGGAGGGGGTTCGCAGATCATGGCCCGAGGCACTTGCGCGTGCCAGGGGGCACGGAAGGACGCATTGAAATAAGAAGGGGGCCATGCAATCAGGGCAGAGATCGTGGCCCCGGCCATGAGATCCACCGCCCCAGTCACCACCCCCCTTCCGGTCGGTCGGATAAAGTAGGTACAGACATGAAGTAAAAAGGCGCGCAGAGTAGGTTGGTCTCAGGCCCTCCCAGAGTCACACAAATCACAGCAAAAGCTCATCGGTTCGTGAAGCAGGAAATTGAGACCTGAGCATCCAAAAATCAATACTTCCAACGGTCGGCGTGCATTGGCCGCCCTCCATCGGCGGCCCCGAGGAACATGGGAGCAACCCGGACCGCCGGGTGCGCCGCCGCGTGGGGTGGCGCTGGATTGCGCGAGCGCCGCGCGAGGACGGAGACCCGTGTGGTTTCGTCACCGGCAACAGCAGGCGTCGCCGCAGTACTGCCTCGGGCCAGGCGTTAGGTCGGACATCGAAGAGTTTAAATGCTCGAAACATACCCCAAACGTGCTCAAAACAAATATTCGAAAAACCGTCGCCAAACTATTTCTTTACTATTTTTTCACTACTCCTCCTGTAGAGAGATACGCCCGACTTAAGCTTAGGTCGGGCATGTCCCCCAACAGGCGGCTCTTGGACGAAAAATGACAGACTCTAAAAAACAACACTCAAAAATCATCCCCAGACGATGTTTTGACTATTTTTGAATTTCCCCCTGTAGAGGGACGCGCCCGACTTCAGCCAGGCGGCGGCGCGGCAGGGCTGCCGTGCTGGCTGGCGCAGGCCGCTCCGAGGCGCGCGGCCTCTGCTCGGCAGGGCGCGCGCGCGGGAGCGGGGCGCGCGGCCCCGGGCGGCGGTGCCAGCGGGCCCCCGCGCGCCCCTGCGCACCAGGGCGCGCGGCGGCTGAGTGCCCAAACACCAGACCACCCCAACCTGACCCGAAGACCAGGCTTTCGGGGGGGGGGGGGCACGAGCTTCACGTTTGTTGTTCCATGTTCCCCGCCCCCCCGCACACTGGAAATGGAGGGCAAGCCCTCTGGTGAAACGCCAGGCCCTACCGACGCGCCTCGGGCGCGACAGGGAGGAGCTATCTGGAGGGAGGAAACATTGAGGCGAAGGTGGCGCACAGAAGAAGGGCGCCCAGGGGAGCGCAGGGAATGGGCACTGCAGGGCCCTGCCACGACGGCGAGGGCCTTCGGGTTGGGTTGGGGTGGTCTGGTGGGCAATGAGCGGCGCTCGCTGCCCACGCGCTCGTGCGCGGACCTCGCTTGTCTCTTCTGCGCAGGCCGCTAGGCGATCGCACCTGTGGCGCCAGAGGGCCTGCCGACGGCAGGCAGGCAAGAGCAGACGCCTCGAGCACGGTCGAACGCGGGCGAAACAGGCAGGCAACCAGGGGGCCAGTACGAGCGCCCGCGATCTAGAAAGTCGCAAGGAATCGCAGGCTAACTACATTCAGCTCGATTGGCACGATGTCGACCCAGCTCGAACCCCCCTCCACCTGCCTGCGCCTCCACCGCCCACCGCTCCTCCAGAAGCTGGCCGAGCCTAAGCGGCCGCTGGCCCAAGACGACGCGCATCTCCTCCGAAACCCCTTTCAAAGTCCACCGAACCCTCCTCCAACTCCACCTCCATCATCATAGATGCACAATCGGAAGACCAGCCGCGGGCGCGAAGCTGCCGTGAGCTAGCGGCGCCCAGCCCATGCCACAGGCGACCTCTCCCACGCTTGAAGAGGAGGTCGGCGCGGGGGCCCAAGCACAGCACGGGAGAGAGACGCCAATGTCGACTATGAGAGGCTGGGATTCCCAACGACGTCGGCCACGATCACCGCCAGGCGCTCATTTTCGCCGCGTTCGCCCACTGCATCGAGGAAAAGCCTTCCACGCACTCGCCCGCTCATTGAGCGAAAGGTAGCTGAGAGCTGGCCGAGTACAGATACAGTCCAGATCCCGCCCCCCCCCCCCCCCCCCCGTCGCCCCTCAACCACCTCTCATCCACGCCGCCGAACAGCGGCTGTAAACGTTCAAAATCGCGGCCGCCAGAAGAGAGCCCGAAACTGGCAGCGACACGACAGGAAGCTCGCACTAAAACGCAACGAAGGGTTCAAACAGAGCCTTCGACGTCTTCGCCCGCTTCATCAGGCAAGAGGTGTTCGGAGCTGGCGGAAGAACGATGGCCTCCACGACCCGTCGCGAATCCTCCTCCACCACTCCTCCACCTTCTCCCCCATATCGCTGCAAGGTGGCTAGAAACGGCCGAAGGCCTTGCAACCAAGAAAGTTCGCCCGCTGCGTCGGGCGGCGAGGCGGGCAGGAACGCGCAAACGCGACGGTGAGCTCGCACAAGCACGTCGCGGAGTGTTGAAACAAAGCCTTCTCCTACTCTACCTCGCCTCCTCCTTCTCCTCCACGTCGCCGCGCAATGGCTAGAAAGGACCGAAAACGCGGCGGTCGAGCTTCGCGGCGCACGCCGGACAGCGCAGTTCGCGTCGCCACGCTCCCCCCCATCCTCTTCCTCACTTCCGCCTCCACCTCGCCCTCGTCCTCGCAGCCAAAAGCGCGGCAGTGCTAGATGACGGGCAACATCGACGACCCGCACGAACAAAAAAAACTGCATAGAGATACAAGCAGCCAGTCGGGGCCAAGAGCACCAGGGAGCTCAGCACGGCCCCAGCGGACTGCGATCTGAGAGGAGGAACCTAGCTGGTCATAACACCACTCAGGCGGGCCACATCCACGTGTGCGAAGGAGCCATTACTGTGTGATACAAGGCATCGAACTCGGACTCGCACGAGCAGCATTCCAAGAGCCTCTCTAAAGTACACTCGCGCGTCTCCTCGGTGACCTCCGAGATGACTATGTCGAAAACGTACGCCGTGGCCGGGGCGTTGCTGTAGTCGCACCGACGGGCCGCCTCGAAAAATCTGCGACGCACGCGAAGCGCAAACTTAGAACGGTCAACGTAGGCGAAGTCAAACGGAGTGGCCTGGGCGGGCACCATCCCGCCGAGCGCAGAGGCGAAACCAAGCCTCAGGAAGGGGATCAGCAGCAGCATGATCGGGCACAGCATGATCGGGCACAGCACGAAAGGCTTCGGCATTGCATTCGGGTCCAGGCTGAACCACTGCAGGAACC
>CAUYUJ010020623.1:45000-55000 GCA_963575745.1 Prorocentrum cordatum | reverse complement strand
GAGGAGGAGGAGGAGGAGGAAAAGGAGGAGGAGGAGGAGGAGGAGGGGGAGGAGGAGGAGGAGGGGGGGGGGGGGACCTTCCTCGGCCCGGATCCCCGCGTGGCAGCCCCGAGGCCCGACCACGGGCCCCGGAGGCCGACATCCAAGAAACACAGCAGTTGGTTTGCTCGTTGTGCTTTGGCGGCGCGCAGAGGGGGGTAGGGGGAGGGGGGAAGGCTTCTTAGAACCCAGACCCCCTCGAGTAATGAAAAAACATGACTTGAGGTTTTTCCTGATTTTCGGCCTCCGGGGGCCCTCACCAGGCCTCGGGAGCGTCAGAAAACGACTCAGGATGCAAAGCCGGTCATGGGGAAAGGGTCGGGACCTCTGGGGGTCGACGTAATGAAAAAATCATTACGTCGGGGGTCTGGGAAGGAGGCTGCTTCTTAGAAGCTGCGGGCCTTACATTTGCAGACAAGGCCCGCGCCCTCTAAGAAGCAGGGGTGCTTCTAAGAAGCCTTCCCCCTCCCCCCTACCCCCCTCTGCGCGCCGCCAAGTGTTTTGTTTGTTGGTTTTCTGTTGAGAAACATTCAATCCTCGGCGGTGGACAAACCTCCCTTTAGTAAACCTCCCTTTAGAGCAAACGGCCTGGGACCGACACCGACGCACCTGGACCCGCAGAAATGGCGGCCGCGACGCCCTCTCGCGAACCGACGACGGCCAATTCGCTAATCGACGTGTCAGGGTAGGAGGTCTGTCCACCCCCGAAATCCTCGGATTAAGTCGGGCCTGTCCCCCTACAGGGGGATTTTCGACGAAAACCGAAAAAAATACACCAAACAATACTCCAAAAAGGCCAAAACATATTTAAAAAATAGTCCCCAGAGTATGTTTGAATCATCTTTTGAGTATTTTTGAGGTATTTGTTATTTTTCGTCGAAAATCCCTCTGTAGGGGGACAGGCCCGACATAATCCTCGGATCTCTGGGCAACAGAGCGGCGCAGACACAACTTCTCGGAGGCCCGCGCGGCTTCCTCCCGGATCGGCGCGAAGGGGCCCCCGCCGCGGAGAAGCCTGCCCCAGATCGGCGAGAGGGGTCCGCCTGGCGGCGCCGCCCGTGGCGCGCGACGCGCGCCAGGGGCGGGGGCCCCCAGAGATCCAACGCTTAGAAAAAACCGAGACGGCAATCTTTCACAAATTTCGGCCCCCATGGGGCCCTCGCCGGGCCTCGGGACCGTCAAAAAGCGACTCGGGATGAAGAACCGGTCCTGGAGAATGGGTCGAGACTTTCAGGGACCGCGCATTGAAAAAATCACGACACTGGATCTCTGGGCCCAGCGCCGATCCAGGAGTTTCGGGGGGAACGAAAGGGGGGGATGGCAACGGGTATGGTAGAGCATCCGCTCACGTAGCTGACTTTCCCAGCGCCTTCAGGCGCCCGGAGGCGCCCATGTATCGAGGAACGGGCCCGGCGGTGGGGCCGAAACCAGCTGCATGCAGCAGATGTCGCAACCCCTCCTTGCCCTATTTCCCCCCTTTTGTCGTTCGGCCCGAGAGTCACGGCCGGCCTCGGGACTGAGGAACACTCTGCAAGAACATGAGATCGGCCCTCCGCCGGCCAAGCTGGAGAACCCTCGCGGTGCCCTCCCCCAGGATGCACGAACACACGCACACACACACACACGCACGCACGCACGCACGCACGCACGCACGCACACACACACACATCCAACACGCACACTCACACACATCCAACACGCACACACACACACACGCACACACACACACACACACACACACGCACGCACGCACGCACGCACGCACGCACGTCACAGCACGCACGCAGTTGTCACACACACAACACACCACCACACACACATTCCACCACGCACACACCACACTACGCACGCACGCACGCACGCACGCACCACACCACGCACGCACGCAATACGCACACACACAACACACACACTCCACACACACATCCACACGCACACTCGCACACACAGCACGCACGCACCACGCACCGCACCGACGCACCACGCACGCGCGCAACAAAGAAAACAACAATCACCAGCTCACACACACACACACACACACACACACACAACACACACACACACACACACACACACATCCAACACGCACACACCACACGACGCAACGCCGCACGCACGCACGCTACGCACGCACTAGCACGCACGGCACGCACCCACTCCAGGACACACACACACACACATCCAACAACACCACACAGCACACACTCACACACGCACGCACTCACGCACCAAACGCACGCACGCACGTCAACGCAACGCACGCACGCAACACACACACACACACAACACACATCCACCACAACACACAACACTCACACACACACACCAACACGCACGAAAAACATCAGAGTGGGCACCCCCCCAACCGACCTCGAGCTGATAGCCTCGATCCGCCGTGCCCACGCGTGCCTCCTCCTCCTCCTCCACCTCCTATCTCTCCTCCTCACCTCCCACCTCTCCCATCCCTCCCTCCCTCCCTCCTCCCCTCCTCCACCACCACCTCTCCTCCACCTCCTCCTCCTCCTCCTCCTCATCCTCCATTTCCTCTTCCTCCTCCTCCCCCTCCTCCTCCTCCTCCACCTCCTCCTCCTCCTCCTCTGGAGGTCTGAGCTCACGGTTTCTGCTCTTCTCCGGCATCCAGCAGCACCAGCCGGCCTGCCACCGCGTGGTCTGCGGGCTCCTCTCGGCAGGGGGGGGGGGGGGGCGGGTCCCGAGCGGAAGGGGTCCTGCGTACGACCAGCCCAGGGGGGCAGAAAGAGGGGGAGGTCCTCTCAGGATCAGGGGCCGTCGCGCCTTCTGAGAGGTCTGCTGCGTCTTCGGCAGGGGCTCGGGCAGTTTCTCAGAAGGCAGGAGGCCGTCCGAGCCTGGAATCAAACTCTATACACCGACGCTTCTTCTGGCCCTGCATTCGAGTTTGCACTGGAGAGCGAATCCTGGTGTATACGGGACCCTGGTGTATACGTGTTTCGGCGTTTCCCTGTGACATCGGGGACAAAAAGTAGACACCACACCACCCCAGCGTCCCCAGAGATCCGATGTCGTGATTTTTTCAATACGCAGTCCCTGGAAAACTCGACCCATTCCCCGGGAACGGTTTTTCATCCCGAGTCGTCTTTTGACGGTCCCGAGACCCGGCGAGGCCCCCAGGGGCCGAAATTTGAATAAAACTGCCGTCTGTTTTTGTTCAATACGTTGGATCTCTGCGTCGCCCTCGACCCTCAAGAAATCCTGGGATTGAAAGAAAGCCCGCCGCTGGCAATGTATATGTTCCAGTTTCCGAGTAGGCTTATGTTGGGCGCGTCCCCCTACAAGGGGATTTCCGATGAAAAATAAAGAATACCCCTAAAATACCCCAAAAGGCAAAAAATACTCAACAAATAGCCCCCTTACTATGTTTGGAATATGTTTGGATTATTTTTGGGGTATTCTTGATTTTTCATGGAAAATCCCCCTGTAGGGGGACAGGCCCGACTTCAGAGTAGGCCCGCCCCCTCTGCGCCCCCCCCCCCCAAACCCGCCGCCGCTCCGGGGCCACGGGGGCCGCACGCGGGAGCGGCTCCTCCTCCGGCGCCCGCTGTTTGACCCGGGCCGCGCCCCGCCTCTCGCGGCGCGCCCCGCGGTGCGCGATGCACGAGCAGCTTCCCAGAGATCCGATGTCGTGATTAGGTCCCCGGTAGTCTCGACCCATGCCCCAGGACCGGTTCTTCATCCTGAGTCGTTTTTTGACGGTCCCGAGGCCCGGCGAGGGCCCCTAGGGCCCCCAGGCTGAACCTAAGCGGTGTTTTCCGTTCTCGTTCTGCTTTCGTTTTCCCTCGCTCTTGTCTCGGGTCCGCCCCATACCGCAGCACGAAGTCGCAGCGAAAGCGGCCCACGAGACCACCAAAAACACCGTTTAGGTCCAGCCCTGATGCACGAGCAGCTTCGCGCCCTGGCGGTGCCCGCGGAGGATCGCAGCCGCGCCTCCTCCTCCTCCTCCTCCTCCTTCCTCCTCCCCCTCCTCCTCCTCCTCCTCCTCCTCCTCCTCCTCCTCCTCCTCCTCCTCCTCATTCCTCCTCCGCCTCCTCATTCCTCCTCCCCCTCCTCCTCCCCCTCCTCCTCCCCACCCGCGAGGGCCCAGGGCGCGCGAGGAGCGCGAGGTGCTCGGCGCCCCTCCCCCCGCGGGCAACCCGAACGGGGGCGGCCCCCGTGGGGCCCGTGGGGCCGTGGAGGGCCTCGGGAGCCCGACAGCGGCTCGTCGTCGTCGTCGTCGTCGTCGTCGTCGTCGTCGCCGTCGCCGTCGCCGTCGTCGTCGTCGTCGTCGTCGTCGTCGTCGTCGTCGCCGTCGCCGTCGTCGTCGTCGTCGTCGCCGTCGTCGTCGTCGTCGTCGTCGTCGTCGTCGTCGTCGTCGTCGTCGTCGTCGTGGGCGGCGGCGGCGGCGGCGGCGTCGTCGCCGTCGTCGTCGTCGTCGTCGTCGTCGCCGTCGTGGGCGGCGGCGGCGGCGGCGTCGTCGCCGTCGTCGCCGTCGTCGTCGCCGTCGTCGTGGGCGGCGGCGGCGGCGGCGGCGGCGGCGTCGTCGTCGGACGGCGACTCCTTCAGGTCGAGGCGGTAGCGCCCCGTCGGGTTGTCGGGGTTGAACAGCAGCCACTGCCGCGCCATAGCGATGGCCCGGCCACGCGCAAGAGTGACCCAAGGCAAGTGACCTTTGTCGGCGACGAGCGAGGGGGGGGAGATGAAACAGAGAAGGCCTTCGCAGAAGGCTCGGAAGTGCAAGTGCCCCGGCCTGCTGAGAAGTCATCTGAGCGCTCCCCGAAAAGACTCAGACAACTCTGTCAAGAGGCGCGATGGGCTTCCGCGAAGCCGCGCCGCCTTCTGAGAAGGCCTTTTCCTTCTCACTTCCTCCCCTCGCTCGCCGCCGACTCTGGTGGGCGGCGTCCGGTCCTGGGGCGCGTTCTGACCAGGATTCCGAAACGCATCCAGCCGTGGCGACGAGAGACGGGCAGCGGCATCGGTATCTTCTCCTCCTCCGAGCGAAGGGTCACTCTTGCGCGCAGCCGAATGGTGCGGGAGAAGTCGTCGATCGTGCTCTGCGCCAGGAGGCTCAGGAAGATCGGGTCGGGAGAAAGGGGAGGTGTTCGGCGGCGAGCGAGGGGGGTGAATGATGAGAAGAAGGCCTTCTCCGAAGGTTCGGAAATCCCCAGGCCTTCTGATAAATGCTCTAAGCATCCCCGGAAGACACGGGGAACTTCTCAGAAGGCGCGAGTGTTTGCGGGAAGCCCCGCCGCCTTCCGAGAAGGCCCTCTCCTTCTCGCTTTCCCTCCTCGCTCGCCGCTGATCCATCACCCTGAGACCCGAGGCACTGCACTGGTCTGTTTTTGTACGGTGCGGGCGCGGCCGCAAGAAACCCTCGCAGGAAACCCAACCCTGAGAACCCGTGCGCGAGGTGCACCCCAGGGGAAACCTGGAGCACCCTGAACGCAGCAGCTTCTTCAACGGCTGCGGGAAGTCACCGCGCAGCGCGAGGAGCGAAGAAACTCAGGACACCCTGACGAAAAGCATATGGCTTCTTGATGCCCTGGCGCGCCCGAGGCGAGGAGCCCTCGCGAGCGCGGCCTGACCGACCCCCAGCAAACCGTCCCCTTCCGTGGCGTCGCGCTCGCCTTTCCAGCCTCCCTCCGGCCGCGTGCACACGCCTTGGGGCGAGGCGAGGGGGGCGCCACCTGTGGGGGAGGGAAAACGCACACAGACATAACAAAGCTCGGAGGTCCGCGAGGATGTCTAAAGGGACCCAGGGACACACACACACACTCACACACACACACACATCGATCTATCTATCTATATATCTATCTATATATCTATCGATCTATCTATCTATATATATATATACACATAAATGATCAGATTCCCCATATTTTCATATTTTTTTTGGGGGGATTTGTGTCTTCCCCCCCCCCCACACACACACTTCCCATATTTTCCAATATTTTCGTGGGAATCGACGATTCATTGTGTCTGTGTGTTTTTCCCCTCCTGAATGTCTTGGATCCGCGCTGGACCCCCCTCCCTGGCGCGCGGAGCGCTTCAGGGGCGGCGCAGGAAGCGCCGCCAGAGGGCCCCGGCGCCGATCCGAGAAAGCCGCGCGGACCTCCGAGTTCTTGCGTTCGTGTCATTTCGGGGGCGGCCAAGAGGGGGGCGTCCAAGAGGGGGGGGGCGCAACTCATGGCCCGCGGCATGTGCGCGGCCCCGGGGGGTGGGGGGGGAGCCAGGGACGCAACGAAACAAGAAGAGGCGCCATGAAATCAGGGGAAATACCATGGCCCCCGCCATGATCTCCACCCCCCTACCCAAAGATCTGATGTCGTGATTTTTTCAATACGCGGTCCCTGGAAGTCTCGACCCATTCCCCAGGACCAGTTTTTCATCCTGAGTCGTTTTTGACGGTCCCGAGGCCCGGCGAAGGCCCCTAGGGGCAGAAATTTGCAAAAAAAAAAAAAAAAAAAAAAATCCGACTTGTTTTTTTCAATACGTTGGATCTCTGGGTAGTCATCACCCCCCTGGCTGCCCCCGATCGTTGTTCGTTCCCCTGGCCGCGGAAGGGAATGGCTTGCCAGCAATCGATCGCCCCGGGAGCTCGTGGCGGGACCCGGGCGCCGAAAGGGCGCGCCCCACCTCGCGGGGCGCCGGCCTGAGGCGCCCGGGCACGGGCGTCGTCGTCGTCGTCGTCGTCGTCGTCGTCGTCGTCGTCGTCGTCGTCGTCGTCGTCGTCGTCGAGCGTCGTCGTCGAGCGTCGTCGAGCGTCGGGCGTCGAGCGTCGCGCGCTCGCGGGCGCAAGCGCCCAGGTCTCAGGACCCCCGACGTAATGATTTTTTCATTACGTCGACCCCCGGAGGTCCCGACCCTTCCCCCATGACCGGCTTTGCACCCTGAGTCGTTTTCTGACGCTCCCGAGGCCCGGTGAGGGCCCCCGGAGGCCGAAAATCAGGAAAAACCTCCCGTCGTGATTTTTTCATTACTCGAGGGGGTCTGGGGTCTCAGGACCCCCCCCGTCGCCCGCCCCGAGAAGAGCCCGGGCTGGCCGCCAGTGACGACCGGCAGCAGGCGGCCCACGATCTGGGCGGAGTCGCTGCCGGGCTGCTGGCACAGGAGTTCCAGCTGCGCCGGCGTGAAGAGGAAGTCCTCTGTCTGGAGGCACAGATGCGAGGAGGAGGAGGGGGAGGAGGAGGAGGAGAAAGAGGAGGAGAAAGAGGAGGAGAAAGAGGAGGAGGAGGAGGAGGAGGAGGAGGAGGAGGATCAGGAGAGGGAGGACGAGAGCGACGAGGACGAGGAGGACGACCAGGAGGACGAGGGGGAGGGAGGAGGAAGAGGACGAGGAGGAGGAGGAGGAGGACGTCGAGGAGGAGCATGCGTAAGCAGAAGCTTAGGGCGGTCTGGAACAATGGGGGCGGGGGCGCTCGGGGGGGAAGGGGAGGACGCACCGACCTGGCATCGGCGACACGTCGCCCATGGATCGGCCCTGGGCCTCCGACAGCGAGCCCGCATGCTCCTGGGCGCTGGGGGGCCAGCGGGGCCCTGTCGGCGATCAACGGGGCGGTTGGGGGCCAATGCGGCCCCCTGCCCCGCCCCAGCGCTGCACCCGAAGGACGCCGCGCGAGGGGAACATGAGATCCAAAAGCACAGACCCAGAAATTCCGACGTCGTGATTTTTGTTCATGCGCGGCCCCAAGGAGTCTCGACCCGTTCCCCAGGACCGGTTTCTCATCCTGAATCGTGTTCTGACAGTCCCGAGGCCCGGCGAGGGCCCCTAGGGCCTAGGGGCAGAAATTTGCGAAAAACCCCCGCCTTGATTTTTTCAATACGTTGGATCTCTGGGGACCCCCGCCCCTGGCGCTGCCCGCGAGGGCCCGTGAGGGCCGAAGTGTTGAAAAACCGCCGTCCTGGCTTTGTCAACGCGTTTGGATCTCTGGGGACTCTCGGAGGTCCGAGCTGCTCTCTTGGCTCGGCGCCGGGACCCCCTGCCGTGGCGCGCGGGGTCCGGCGCCAGGGGCGCCGCCACGAGGGCCCAGCGCCGAGATCCAAGGAATATCCGTGCGGAGCTCTGGCAGGTTACGTTTAGGCTTTTGCGTTGCCTCCTCCTCCTCCTCCTCCTCCTCCTCCTCCTCCGCCTCCTCCTCCTCCTCCTCCTCTTCCTCTCCTCCTCCTCCTCCCTCGATTGCTCTGCGACCCCGGGCGCTTACGTCGTCGTTGTCGTCGTCGTCATTGCCGTCGTCGTCGTCCTCCTCCTCCTCCTCCGCCTCCTCCTCCTCCTCCCTCGATTACTCTGCGACCCCGGGCGTTTACTGAACAGCCCCGTCGATGTCGTCGCCGTCGTCGCCGTCGGCGTCGTCGGCGTCGGCGTCGTCGGGGTCGTCGCCGTCGTCGTCGTCGAGGAGCGTCGTCGGGCGTCGGGCCGTCGGGCGTCGAGCGTCGGGCGCCGAAATGCGGACCCAGCGCCGATCCAAGACAGCCGCGCGGACGACGACGACGACGACGACGACGACGACGACGACGACGACGACGACGACGACGACGACGACGACGACGACGACGACAGGGCTGTTTACGCCAGGGAGGGGGGGCCCAGCGCCAGGGAGGGGTGGGCCCAGCGCCGATCCAACAAATCCGCGCGGAACTCCTGAAGTTCGTGCCCGCAGCGCTTTTTCTGCCTCAACTCCTTAGACAGAAAACGACCCTCCATAGCAAACACCCTTACAAGCGAAGCCGTTTCGTAAACGCACCTGGGGCAGGGATCGAACAGGAGAGAGCTGTTGAGTGAACGCCCGGGGCGGCAAAGTAAACGCCAACGATCTAGGAACAGTAAAAACAGCCGAATCAAAAACTGTCAGAACTCCGCGCGGATTTCTTGGATCGGCGCTGGATCTCCGTGGCGGCGCCTCCGGCGCCGCCCCCGGCGCTCCGCGCGCCCGGGAGGAAGGGTCCCAGCGACGACCCCAGAAGTCCGCGCGGAGCTCCACATGTGCATGCCTGAAGCTTTCTGCTATTCGAAATTCTGGGAGTCGGGGTGCTTTTGTTCCTCCCTTGACCTTGGACACGGCGTCGAGGATGGCCATCCGCTCCTGCTCGCGGCCGTGCAGCCGTCGCCACTCCGCCAGCAACGCCACCACCTTGCTGCTCGGGAGGGCGAGGCACGTCAGCCGCGCGTGCCGCTCGAGGAACTCGCGGAAGGACAGGTCGACCGACTCCTGTGAAGGGGCCCAGAGTAAACGTTTGTCCCCAGAAATGTTTCCGAGCACCCAGATGAGAAGTAGGTAAACACAGCGTCAGCCCGACACGCACGCTGGCGGAAAATCGAACGGGTATCACCTTCCAAGTTCCAGGGACAGACCCGTGAAAACACTCCAGCTTCGATACTCTCCAGGTGCTCAAAATTCTTCCTGAAGGTCGAGGCCAAAGTAGGCCAGAACATCATGAGCCCAGGGAGACACAAGGAAGTAGGCAAACATTCCAGGATCCCCCCCCTTATACATGTGCATTATAGATATGTGTATATATACATATATCTACATATATGTGTGAAAATAACTGCATAGAAGTATGTGTATATGTATGTGTACACATATGTGTATGTAATGATGTGTAGATGTTCAGTATCTGTCTAGATGTCCAGCTTCCCCGCCATGAAACCATTTTCCAACAATTTCCAGTAAACCGACGTTGCTTTGTGACCGTGCCTGTGTTTCTCTCCCGATCCTGGAGGGCGCTCTCGGTGGCCTTCTCCAGCGTGAAGGTGAAGGACAGCCTGCCGTGCGACGGCACCTGGAGCTTGGAGGCGGCGGGGGGGATCCGACAACCTCCTCCTCCTCCTCCTCATCCTCCTTCTCCTACTCCTCCTCCTCCTCGTCCTCCTCCTCCTCCTCCTCCTCCTCCTCCTCCTCCTAGACAATCAGTCAGGAAAGGGAGGGTGAAGCCAAATCCGGTCAAAATC
>CAUYUJ010020623.1:35000-40000 GCA_963575745.1 Prorocentrum cordatum | reverse complement strand
GTCCCGAGGCCCGGCGAGGGCCCCTATAGGGGGCCGAGGCTGGCGAAGAACCTCCGTCTTGACTTTTTTTCAATACGTTGGACTTCTGGTCTTGGACGCCCGAAAGGGGTACGGAACCAATGGGCACAATACCCAACAACAAATGTTGTCCCAAACCAACAGCGGCCGCTGTTGGGCAGGCGGCCTTCTGTCTCGAATGGACACAGGCCGCGGCGGCGTGGACAGCGAATCCTGTCCAAACTGAACATGGAACTGCTGTTGGGCATTGCACCCATTCTTGTCGTACCCATTTCGGGCGTCCAGATCTGGGAGGCCAAAACTCCAGGCCGCCGACTTCCTCGTGGCCCCTGCGGATCCTGGCACGGCGAGCCCCTCTCGGCGCCCAGCGCCGCCGCGCGCCGCCGCGGGCAGCCCGCGCGCGGGTCGGGCAGCGCCGTGGGCGCCAGACCCTGCGGCCGACGGCCCGCGCCCCCGCCCGCGTCCGCCGGCACCTCGGGGGGGCGACGGCGAGACGACGACGAAACGACGACGACGACGACGACGACGACGACGACGACGACGACGACGACGAAACGACGACGAAACGACGACGACGACGACGACGACGACGACGACGACGGCGACGACGACGACGACGACGAAACGACGAAGGACGACGAAACGACGACAAAACGACGACGACGACGAAGGACGACGACGACGACGACGAAACGACGACGCAACGACAACGACGACGACCTCCTGGGCATCCGTACCCGCGGCCTCGCGGGCTGGGCCCCTGGGCCGCGACGCTGCGCATTGCGCGACGCCTCTTCGTGGATGCCCCGCACGGGCCGCAGCTGTGCGACCGCGTGCCCGCGGCATCGCACCCCCCGGAGCCCCGACCGCGAGGGCGCGGACTCGGAGATGCTCCCGGAGATCCGACGGACTACCTACCAGACCTCCCCAACCCAACCCGAAGTGGGACGCACATGGACATACTAGTACTATATGTCCTCCTTGGAGGCGCGCGTCCGACCCGAACATATAGTATACCCATCTTGTAGTATACCGTTTCCCGAGCGGTGTGGCCAGAAAGCGCCCGCCACGACGCATATACTATAAGATTTCTCTGTGCGTGCGCCGCCCCTGGGGGGGCGACGCACATATAGTATAAGTATGTTGGGGTGTTGCCGACGAAGGCCCGAATTTCGGGATGGGGGGGGTAAGGGTTCCACATGTGTTTTGTCGATGTTTCCCGACACCCCCCCCCCACTGGAAATCGAGGGTAACTCTGGGCCTTCGAGCTGGGCTGGGGAGGTCTGGTGGGTGGTGACCGACGTCGTGATTTTTCCGCATGCGGCCCCCACTCGAAGTCTCGATCCCTTCCCCAGGACCGGCTTTCTTCCTCCCGAGTCCTTTTCTCACGGGTCCCGAGGCCCGGCGAGGGCCCCTGTATAGGGGCCGGAACCGGCGGGCAACCTCCGCCCTTGGATGCCTGTCCGTGCGCTGGGTCTCTGGGCGGAGGCCGCTCGTGAGCACCGGGGGCACGCCCGGGGTGCCCGCGTTCAGGTAGAAGGGCCCGTTCTGCCACCACCTGGCCAGCTGTGGAGCGAGGGGCACGGAACGAGAAGGGCTATGTCGGGCGTGTCTCCCTGCAGGGGGGATTTTTTGGGCGAAAACGTACACATGCTGAAAGAATGCCCCCCAAATCTTCAAAAAATACCAACAAAATGATCCCCAGACTATCTTTGGACTATTTTTTGACAATTTTTGGGGCATTTTTCTTCGTCGAGAATCCCCCCTGTAGGGGGACAGGCCCGATTTAAGGCCAGCTCCGGAGCGAGGGGCAAGACACGAGAAGGGTTATGTCGGGCGTGTCCCCCTCCAGGGGGAGTTTGGGCGAAGAATGAAGAATACTAAAAAATACCCCCCAAAATGTTCAAAAATAGTTAAAGCATCGCCCCCAGGCTGTTTTTTGACTATCTCTGAATATTCCCCTGTAGAGGGATACGCCCGACTCAAGAGAAGGGGCGAAGGGGTGCGGGCGCAGGCCGGGGGGGAGAGGCATCGACCTGGGCGCGGCGCGACATACGTCGGCCGCCGCATCGGCGGAAGGCGCCCCACAGCGAAATTTCGCACGCTTCTGGGCGGGCCGGGGTCCCCCCAGAGATCCTCAGCGGATGGAGCAAAATCACGGAGGAGGTTCTTCGCCAGTGTCGGCCCCCTAGGGGCCCTCGCCGGGCCTCGGGGCCCTCAAGAAACGACTCGGGATGAAAAAGCGGTCCTGGGGAATGGCTCGAGACTTCCGGGCACCGCGCCTGGAAAAAATCACGGCATAGGATCTCTGGGTATCAGTCCCCTGTCCCCCCTTCCGTAAGTATTTTAGACCCCCGACGTCATGACTTCCTGCAGAAGAGCCCCAAGGGCCTCGACCCACTCCCCGGGACTGGCGCCTCATCCCGAGGCGTTCTTTGACGGCCCCGAGGCCCGGCAAGGGCCTCCAGAGGCCGAAAACAGCAAAGAGAGCCGTCCCATGATTTTCTCATGGCGCGAAAGGAGCGCTGAATGGGGGGGGGGGGGGGGGGCGATACATGAGGGGGGAAGAGAGAAGCGCGCTCCACTACTCGCAAAGCGACTACTCGCAAGTGGCCTGGATCTGACGCGGGGGATTCACGATCCATTGCAGCGAGGCGAGCACGTGCTTTTCGGCCGTTTGCGAGCAGGCACTTTGCGAGTAATTCGTGGAATGCGCCCGGTGAGGGACGAAAGGTGCACTTCGGAGGGCCGCCTTTCGGGCCCCCGCAGGGCCACTCCTCCTTCTCCTTCTCTTTCGCCTTCATCTGCTCCTTCTCCTCTTTTTCCTCCTCCTCCTCCTCCTTCTCTTCCTCCTCCTCCTCCTCCTTCTCCTCCTCCTCCTCCTCCTCCTCCTCCTCCTCCTCATCATCATCATCATCATCATCATCATCATCATGATCCCCCTCGACAGGCCCCACCGGGCCCTTTTGGCGCAGCCCTCGCTGACCGTCCCCCGCTTGCGCGACGCCCGAGGCGCGAGGGGGTCTGGGAAGCCAGGGCCGCGCGGAGGGCTCGAGGCCCCTTGCTATGGAAGGCCCCCGCCTGCGGAACTTCCCCGACCTTCCTCTTCGGCGCCTCCTCGCTACTCCTCGCTCCTCCTCCTCCTCCTTCTCCTCCCCGCTCCTCCTCCTCTCCTCCTCCCTCCTCCTCCTCCTCCTCCTCCTCCCTCCTCCTCCTCCTCTCCCCTCCACCTCCTCCTCCTCCTCCACCTCCTCCTCCTCCTCCTCCTCCTCCTCCCGCCTCCGCCTCCTCCTCCCTCCCCGCTCCCCGCTCCTCCTCCTCCTCCTCCTCCTCCGTCCTCCTCCTCCGTCTCCTCCTCCTCTCCCTCCTCTTCCTCCTTCTCCTCCTGGAAACAGCCACTGAAACTTGGAGGTCGCTGCGGGGGCAGCGTTGCTTCCAAGGCCAGATTCGGGCACGCTCGGCTGACGCGCTTGATCTGGCAAGATCAGCCCTTCCGACCCCTATCCGCCAGAGGATCGGATCCCAGGCCTGCTCTTATCGACGAGTGGGCTGCTCAGGTCTTGTGTAGGGCCGAAGGGTCAGGCCTGCAGGTCTGCAGACACCCGGGTAGGGGCGGCAAGGGGTGCAGCCACTCTGCGCGCTTTGACCGCGCGCTTGAACCACCCCCTTCGCTGCACTTCCTTGACGCCCCCCCTCGATGCACCCCCCCTGACGACCCCCCTTGATGCACCCCCTTGACGTCCGCTTTTTGCTGGTGGTCCTGCAGGCCCAGACCCCCGACGCGGGTCAACGCGAAGGATCCTGCAAGATCCCGCAGGATCCTGCACCCAACCCTGGGTCCATGCGACCCTGGCCCTGCAGGATCCTGCAAGATCGGGCGCTCTGGCTGCCCCCCGTTTGCATTGACCCCCGCCTCAAGGCTCCCGACCATCGGGAGCGGCCACGAGGAGGGTGTCCAAGAGTGGGTGGGGGGGGGTGGGGGGGGCAAATCATGACCGGCGGCATGTGCGCGGCCCAGCGGGGGGGGGCCAGGGACGTGACGAAACAAGAGGAGGCGCCCTGAAACCTGGGGAGATATCATGATCCCGCGCCCTGACATCCCCCCCCCCCTATATAGTCATCCCCCCCTCCTGGCCGCCCCCGAGACGAGGAGGTCTCGGCCCCTTCCCTGGGACTCGTCTCTCCTCCCGAGTCGTGGCGCCGACGGCCCCGCGGCCCGGCCGAGGGCCCGCCAGAGGCCGAACGCAGCGAGGCACCTCCTCGCCATCGCTCGGACGTCCATGCCCTGTGCTTTCTTCGGTCTCGCGCGTGGCTTTTTTCGCCAAGTGATCAAGGATGCTCCTCGATGGTCCTCGCCGACGAAAAATGCACAAGTCCGAGCGATGCCAAGCCTCCCGCCGCGATGTCTTCCTGGCTCGGGGGAGGGCCTGGGGCAGCGGAGGGCGCTCTCCGACCCTCAGCCCTACGGTTCAGTCGGGCATGTCCCTGAACAGGGGGCATCTTCAAAAATAGTCAAAAGATTAGCCTGGGGACTATGTTTGGAATATGCTTTGGTCATTTTGGAAAATGTGTTGAGTGTAATAACAAAAATCGTCGAAAATCCCCCTGTAGAGGGGACACGCCCGACTTAACCCTACGGAACTTTCGAGTGCGGGATCGACTACAGAATTGAGTTGCCCCAAAGTTGCCTTGCCCCATCGAATCAGCGAAAGATTGCGGGTGACCCGAAAGGCGGTCCAGCTGAAAGGGGGTGGTGCAATAGATTTGGGGCAATTGTATGGCAAGTGTATTGCGCCGGAGAATTGTATTGCCTTGTATTGCAACTAGTGCATTGCACGTGGAAATCCAGCAATACATTTGCGCCCCGGAACGTATTGCACGCCCCAAGTCTATTGCAACCTACAAATCTACCGTACCAGATCTATTGCACCATCCCCTTGTAGCTGGACCCCCTTTCGGGTCAACCAGAAAGATGCGTAGCA
>CAUYUJ010020623.1:0-32500 GCA_963575745.1 Prorocentrum cordatum | reverse complement strand
TTTCATGGCGCGGGGGGGTCAAACCAGAGCGCGTCGGCCGCTGCTATCGCATCGCATCCGGCGATCGGGGGGGCCCAGTGGGCCCGCACCAAAGGTCCCTCTGGCGGAGGGTCACTCGTACGCCTAGCCAATAGAGGGCCACTGGGAGAAAGAAACCCAGGCATGCTCGCGCCAAGAAAAATCAGGACGGGCATTTTCTTTCCGTTTTTGGCCCACGGGGGGACCTCGCTGGGCTGGACCCCATGGGACCGTCAAGAACCGACTCAGTAAAACCGGTCCCAAGGAAAGGGCCTGGACTTCCGGGGTAGGGGGCAGAGGTGGGGTGGGATGATCATCGCTCCAGTCGGTCCCTGGGACAAGGAACTGTGAGCACCCAGCCGGGCCCACTCCTTAACCCCACCTTGGGTGACCCCCCCCCCTCCTCCTCCTCCTCCTCCTCCTCCTCCTCCTCCTTATCCTCCTCCTTCTTATCCTCCTCCTCCTCCTCCTTCTGATCCTCCTCCTCCTCCTCCACCTCTTCCTCCTCCTCCTCCGCCTGATCCTCCTCCTCCTGTTTGACGTTGGGCGGATTTTCGCAATGGAGCTGTGGCGCTCATGCGGCAAATGGTGACAGAAAAATAATCCTGACGAAGGACCTGAACATATGCAGTTGTGAGTACCGACGTTGCGGGTATCGTCTTCGGGTGATCTCCTCATGGGGCCATGAAGCATGCGAAGGGTGTGAGGCCGCCATGTGGGCGCTGCCACTGGTGCTTCAAGCCCAACCCACTACGGGGCCGCGAAACGTCTGAGGGGTGCGCCGCAGTGGGGCGGGGCCGCCACTGGGGCCTTCCGTGGAGTGGGGCCCCCCATGTGCCACGAAACGCTGCACTGGGTGGGGTGAACGCATGCGAACACCGCCACTGGGGCCTTCGGTGGAGCTCCATATGGGGTCACGAAACGTTGCGCTGGGCGGGGGGAACGCATGCGAACACCGCCACTGGGGCCTTCGTTGGAGCTCCCTATGGGACCACGAAGCGCTATATTTTGGATGGAGCTCCCTATGGGGCCACGAAACGTGTGAGAGGTGTGCCGGGATTGACTGCGGGGACGCATGCGAACGGCACCATTGGGACCTTGGATGGAGCTCCCTATGGGGCCACCAAACGTGTGAGGGGTGTGCCGAAACCGACGGCGGGGACGCAGGCGAACGGCACCACTGGGACCTTAGATGGAGCGACCTATGGAACCACGAAACGTGTGAGGGTTGTGCCGACGTGGATGGCGGGGACGCATGCGAACGGCACCACTGGGGACTTAGGTGGAGCTCCCTGTGGGGCCACCAAACGTGTGAGGGGTGCGCCGACATGGCACCATGTGGTCCTTGGGTGGAACTGCCCTATCGAGCCACGAAACGTCTGAGATGTGTGCCACAATTGGTGGCGAGGACGCATACGAACGGCACCGTTGGGGCCTTAGGTGGAAATCCCTATGGGGCCACGAAACGACTGAGGGGTGTGCCGAATTCGGCGACGAACTGTGCGATGGTGATGACTACGACGGTGACGGCGATGACGCTAATGATGCTGCTGATGACGATAATGACGATGACGACAACGACGATGACGATTGGGATAACGATGATCATGATGATGCTGATGCTGATGAGGATGATGATGATGCTGATGATGACGATAATGACGATGACGATTGTGATGATGGTGGTGATGGTAATGATGATGGTGATGATTATGATGATGCTGGTGCTGATGATGGTGATGACGATGGTGATGATGGTGATGATGATGGTTATGATGATGCTGATGATGCTGATGATGATGACAGTGTTGATGATGATGATGACGATGATGATGATGCTGCTGCTGATGATGATGATGATGATGATGATGATGATGATGATGATGATGGTGGGGGGGAGGGGGAGGAGGAACGCGGGGCGCTCTCTATTCAAAACGTGGACGCAACACCACAGGATGGTTGTGGGAGAAACGCCTGAGTGCAGAGAGAAACGGCATAAGCGGAGCGCCAGCGAGGGCAGGAGTACTAGATCTGCAGGCGTGGGCAACGAAGTCCACACCCCCACATCCCCAGACCCCCGACGTCATGATTTTTCACGACGTGGCCCCCAGAGGCCTCGACCCATTCCCCAGGACTGGCTTTCATCCTGAGTCCGCGCGGCGTCTCGGCAGTTACCCGTTCCCGGCGCCCACGAGCGGCAGCGCGAAAAAGGGAGTGCTGTCGACGAGAAAGGGAGAGGATGAGAGAGAGAGATGAGCCCCAAGATGGCCGTGGAGGGTCCGAAGAGGCATCCTGAGTTGTTGCTTGACGGTCCCGAGGCCCGAAGGCCGCAAATAGCCAAAAGCCCCCCGCCGTGTTTTTGTCGCGACGCGAACATGTCTGGGTCCTCCTCCTCCTCCTCCTCCTCCTCCTCCTCGCCCTCCTCCTCCTCCTCCTCCTCCTCCTCCTCCTCGTCGAGCCCCTGGCCTGCGACCTCGGCCGCCGCTCGCCTCCGCCGCGCCGGCGCGCCTCCGCCGCGCCCGGCTCGGGCTGCGGCGCGCCGGCCGCGGCGGCGGGGCCCGCCAGCGCGAGCCCGCCCGTGCCCTACGACGACGACGACGACGACGACGACGACGACGACGACGACGACGACGATGACCCGCTCTCTGGCCAGCACTTTTTGTCAGTCGAAGTGCGACGCTGGCGATTTATCATGCGGGACCCCGCGCACACGCTGGATAGCGCAAGCGCAGGCACAGAGACTGAAATCCACAACAAAAAGTATGTCGAGGCGAGGGCTGGCTTTGGGCGGACAGAAAAAGGCTTGAGAGACAGTGTCCATGGCGATCGTCAACATTACCAGTGACATTAGCATGACCCGCTCTCTGGCCAGCACTTTTTGTCAGTCGAAGTGCGACGCTGGCGATTTATCATGCGGGACCCCGCGCACACGCTGGATAGCGCAAGCGCAGGCACAGAGACTGAAATCCCGTAATCACGCCATTCATATGCAGTAAGCTGGCTAAGCAAGAAAATTCACAATTGGCTGAGCGTGGCCACAGCACGGCGATGGACTACATGAATGAGAACATCGCCGATGAAGTTAGAAATCACAGGGGGGTATGGCTCCGCAGCCTTCGAGAGCCATTTACCCCCCATCTTCCCACGGATGTGCACATGTTTACGGCCAGTGAACGAACAGAGCCCACCGCGACCATGGCAACGCAGGTGTGGGGCCTCGACCGTGCCGCAATGCTGAAAAACGAGCTTGGTCCTTTTGCGCATGGGCCCTCCAGCAGCACAGAAATCCACATCGACCGCGGAGCCTCGAGCGAGAGCTCGGCGCCGCGAAGGAAAACACCAGAGAATGGAGGTTTGTGGGTTCTCCTCGCCGCAGCAGATGCCCAAGTCCCAGGCGAGCTGCTGGAGGCGGCCTCCAGAGTCAATAAGACTATTAGCATCGCGCACCTGGGCGCGGTGGCGAGCAGACAAGTCAGGCAAGCCACGGTAGTGCTCAGACGATCTCAGCGGCGGCGGCATGCGACCTGACTTGTCCGTGCGGGCACGAGTAGTGGTGATGCACGGAGTCGCAAACCAGAGGGCCCACACCAAGCCCGCGCGCAGCCAGCCTGCGATGGTGAGCACGACCTCGCGCCGGCTGAGGTCAAACTGCGGCCCTTGCAGCTTGTCGAAGGCGATGCAAGCGTAGCCCTTGCGGCGCAGGTACCTGCTCACCGGCGCAGTGCCAGCGAAGAGGTCTACGAAGACGCTGTGCTTCAGCATGGTAGCATCTGCACGCGCCGCACGCAGGCTGGCAGCAAGAGCCGGGCCAGCTCGCGCTCGCGGCGCTGCGCCTCCTCGCGCAGCTGCGCGGGGATGCGGTGCATCATCGAGCCCAGCCCGGCATGCTTCTCGTAGCGCCGCACGCTCTGGAACGAGCGCCACCCGCCCCTCTTCTGAACGTCGAGGAGGGCCCGCGAGCGGGAGGACACGTCCTCCGAGGCCCCCCCGTGACGGAGGGAGTGCGGCGTCACCTTCAGCTGCGCCAGGCCCAAGCCGAGGAGGCAGCTGTTCCAGACCAGGAGGAAGTCGGTGTAGCAGAACATGAAGAGCCGCTCCCGCCCCCCCCCGTTGGCCTTCAGCAGGCGCAGCGCAGGCTCCGGCAGGCGGTGCCGCGGCAGGTCCAGGGCGACGCTGGTGTCGAACTCGCCGGTCTTGCCAAGCACGTCTAGCTCGCTCGCACGGATCAGGGTGGCCCAGAAGCGGCATGCCCCCCTCTCGCCCGGCACGGGCGGCACCAGCTGTAGGCCGAGGAGGCTGAGCGCCTCGCTCGGCCGCTTGTACGTCTCGAACGTCAGCAGCAGGAAGAGGGCATAGTCCGCCTTGCCGTCGGCGCAGAGCCGCAGGGCCATCAGCACGGCCAGCGACCGAGGGACTGGCGGGCGCGACAACGGCTTCTCGAGCCGGCGCCAACCAGTGACCGCAGCAGTCGCCAGCGGCAGGCCCCGGCGCAGCGGGCGCGGCAGCTCGGGCAGCGCCCAGCGCACTGCGGCCAGCGTGCTGGCGGCGTCCCCCTCGGGCAGCCCGCGGTCGTGCAGGAACTCCACGTGCTGCTCCAGCAGCAGGTCCCGCTCGCACGCGGGAAGGCGCTGGGGGGCTCTGGACTCGTGCATCCACGCCAGCAGCTTGCGCAGGGCGTTCAGGTAGTTGCCCTGCGTCGTCGGCGTCACGGCCGCGGCGGCCAAGGAGCTGATGTGGAACCCCAGCACCTCCGCCTCCTCCGAGCTGCGGGCGGCAGAGTGCAGCGCTGAGCCCGGGCGCCGCCGCGCCGTCTCGCGGCGCTGCCGGCGGGCCGAGCCAGTCTCCCCGCGGTAGGGGACCAGGCGTCCCGGCGCAGGATGGCGGCCCAAGCCCAGGGGGCCAGCAGAGGCCAGCGCGCGGCAGGGCAGTCGGCCCGAGGCCAGCGCGGGCTGCAGAGGGAGCGGGCTGGCAGGGCAGGCGTGGCGGCGAGGCAGGGCGATGCCCTCCAGCCGCGGCCTCCCGCCGGCCACGCCGCCATCCGTCTCCGGCGCCACCGGGGGGCGCAGCGCCCGACTCGGGGCAGACGGGGCCCGGCTCGGCCTCTGGCTCGGCGCTGGCACCAGCGCCCTGCAGAGCAGCGGGCTCGGGCCCGGGGAGCCCCGCGGCGAAAGGCCCCGCAAAGGCCCGCCGCTTGGAGCGCCCAGCCGCGAGCTGCTCGCGAAGCCCAGCAGCGCCCGCTGGCCCGTGGAGCCGCGCCTCGGCGAGCGCGATCGGCCGAGGGAAGGGCGAGTCGCCGCAATCATCCTCGAGCCGAGGCGGCGGCTGGCGACCGAGATCAACGTCCGCTGGGCGATCCGCTGAGGGGGCAAGTGCGGTGTGAAAGTGACGAGCATGATGAGACGAAGATGGGTCGCATCTCCTGCTGGGCTCCTCCGCCGAGTTCCACTCCGAAGGAATCCACCGAAAAGAAACACGTGCTCCGAGGGCCAAGCTCATGGCGCAAAACTCGCGGCACCTCCGCAGCAGGTACCACGACGAGCTCCGCCCCTTGCACGAGGTGAGGACCCAGGCCATTGAGTCAGACAAAACTAAGTGCCGCTTCTGGGCGCTCGGGCGGCTGCGGGCCAGCCGCCGAACCTGCCACAGGGCTGCCTCCGCCTCGAGCGCGAGGATCTTGTCCTTGCGCCTCCAGCGGCGAGCTGCCACCACGCCCCAGTCGCCCCCGCGCGCCGGGGCCGACGGCACCTCCTCGAAGGCGGAGCGCAGCCCCAGCGCACGCAGCTGCTCGGACGAGGCGTCGACGATGTCGCTCAGCGAGGGCTCAGCCTTCTCCCCCTCGACCAGGCAGCGCGGGCGGCGGGAGGTGCGCAACGCCCCTCGGTACCGCCCCCGCTCTGAGGCGCGGCCAACGCGGCCCACCTCGGCGGGGGGCCAGGCCTTCTCGGTGACGCCAAAGCCATGCAGCGAGGCGTCGACCGAGGCGACTGCGGGAGACCAGGGCAGGCTCATGTCGGCGACGGCGAGCGGCAGCAGCGCCCAGGCAGCTCGGAGCTCGCGCCGCACAGAGGCCCACACGCGCGCCGGCTGCCCGAAGTAGCGGTCGGCGAAGACGTACACGGCCGAGAAGATGGACAGCATCTCTGGCCGCAGCAGCTTGATGGCCGAGGCATGGCCGACGGCGCGAGCAATCTGACGCCCCGTGCGGCGCTGACGACCCCAGCCCAGAGTGCGGAGGGCCAGCGCGACCTTCCAGAACTTCCTCGCCGTCGGCCGCCACTGAGTGCCCGTCGAGTCCAGCTCGAACCCCAGCAGCGGTGCGCCGGCAGGCTCTGGCGAGGCGTCAACTCCAGCGGCCGCCACGGCGCCCAGCATGTGCTCCAGGCGAGCGTTCGCCTCCGCGGCGCTCGTGCCAAGGGCCGCGAAATTGTCGATGTAGATGAGCGAGGCCCCCGAGCCAGGGCAGACGGGCTCGCGCGGCACGTACTGGGCCAGCCAGCGGTCCGCCGGGGCACAGGGGCGAAGGATCTCCATCATGACATGCTGTATGAAGTAGACCGCCCATGACCAACCCATCGGCACCACTCTGAGGCGCAGGCGCACCAAGCCGTCAGGCGGGCGCGCCCCAACCAGCTGGCGAGCGGCGAGCGGCAGTGCGGCCCAGGGCACAGGCGGCAGGCCGAAGGCCTCACGCAGGTGCACTGGCAGGAAGAACTGGTAGAAGCAGCACGTGACGTCGCCCTGGGCCACGAAGAGGCGCTCCCCCGCCTGCAGCTCGATGCTGCCGAGGGCCTGCGCCGCTGCCAAGGGGCGTAGTCGGGCTCCGCGAACTCCGTGTTCGAGGCCCTGGCGTCGAAGATCAGCCTGAGGGCCCCGTCCTTCTTGTAGACGAAGAAGGGCGCCACCTGTGAAAACGAAGTGCCAACCTCGAGCATGTCACGCTCGAGGAGATCAGCCAAAAACTTCCCATAAGTGCGAGGATTGCTTGCCAGCCTTCGATCAAAAGCCAATTTTGCCAACGAAGAAAAAGATGTGGAGCCCCTCGTCAGCAAGGTGCCAGACTCACCCATCAGCAAAGAGCGGGGCCCCGCCGGCAGCGCAGCAGCTAGCTCCACCGCGCCAGAGGCCACGCGCGGAAGTGAGACCTTCCCGCGCTGGTAGGTGGCGTACTTCCCGCTGGCCATGTCGTCGAATCCATAGCCAGGATCGGAGCCGATCACGGCGCGCGTGGCCGAGTCGGCGGTCAGGTCCGTCGGGCAGCTGGGCACGGCGGCGTAGGAGCTGCGAAGCCGCTCCAGCGCGTCGGTCTGGGGGCCAGAGGCTGCTCCAGCCCGCCGAACAGCGCCGCGCCCGCCCATCTCATTGAGGGTCTGCAGTCCTGCCGAGAGCCACTCCGAGCCCATCGCATCCCCATGGCGCGGTACAGGCGAGGTGGGCGCTGGCAGAGGCAGCAGGTCCCTGGGATCTGCCGCAAGACCTGGCGGCATAGCGGCGGCGCGAGCGCTCAGCCGCCTCCCCTGGTGGTGTAGAAGCGGCGCCCAGCCGGGGGGGCTCCGGGGCCGCTGCAGGATAGCACGGGAGTGGGAGGCGTCAGCCCTGCCCCCCCGAGCCAGCGCCCGGGGTGCCAGTCTGGCCGTCCTTGCCCTTCTTGTTGTCCTTGAGCTTCTTCTTGTGGTCGGCGCCGAACGTCTGGCCAGCGCCGCCGCCGCCGCCGCCGCCGCCCGAGGCCGCCGCCGCCAGAGCCCGCTCCTCGCGGCCCTTGCGGCGCTCCTTGAGCACGGCAGCCTGCTCCTCCATGCGCTTCGCCACCCAGCGCTCCAGCTCGGGCGAGATGAGGGCGTAGCCCTTGGCGCGGTCGCCGCCGAGGAACAAGTGCCTCTCGGCCGCGAGCCCCGCCGCCACCGAGCCCTCCGTGGAGGCGCGGATCCGCTCCTGGTACCGCTCCTCCCAGAGCTGGTAGCGGCGGGACATGCTCTCGAAGCAGGCCAAGTTGCAGATGTTGAGCTGGTCGTACTGCAGCCCGTGCTGGAGGCACTCCGAGAGGAAGAGGTGCTCGTCGATCCCTGGGTCCGACGAGGTCGCCCCGAGCGCCTGCCTCCACCAATGGTGGCGAGGCACTGGGGCCATGCCGCTGTTGGCGAAGGCCTCGATGAGCCACTGCACCGTGCGGGGGCCCTCCACAGGCCAGGCGTCGTCCAGGACCTCCTCGCGCAGCAGGTGACGAGCTGACTCGAAGCTGCGAGTGCGCTCCCCGCGCACGTTGTACTCGACCGCCAGGGTGCGAAGGTCCTCCGCTGCAGCCGCCTCGCCCTCGCCCGCTGGCAACGGCGTCGGCGGGTCGCGGCAAAAACGGTACCACACTCCCTCACGGCACAGCAGGGCCTGGCCCGAGACGCCGAAGGCAATGTCCGAGGGGCGGATGGTGACGCTCTCCCCGCGCCTGCGGGCGCCCTGGTTCTCGCCAACGAACCACTCGGAGCCCACGAGGCAGGTGTGGGCCGCCAGCGAGCCGGGGTCGTAGAAGGCCGGGTCCACGTCAGCAGCTGGCACCAGCGACCCGACCGCGGGGGCAGGCACGGCGCCAGTGTCGGCGATAGGCGCGGGCACCCGCCCCCCTCCGTCGGCCGCTGGAGGCGCGCCAGCCCAGCCAGCCAGGTAGGCCTCGGCCCTCCGGCGGAAGGCGCTGGCGTCGGCGATGTCCCCAGGGCGGAAGGCGTAGCGGAAAGCCTTGTGCCCCGAAAGACGGTTCGGGATGCCACCAGCAACGCCACTAGGCAGCGCATCCTCGTAGTCCTCCAGCAGCTCCTCGTACACGTCGCCGTCGGGCGTGAGCACCACGTGGCCGCCGGCGGTGCGCCGCAGCACGAGGCGCTCGTGCCAGACCCCCTCCGACGAGTCGAACAGGGCCCAGAAGCGTCTCCCTGCAGCCACCGCGAGGCCATCTGCCATCAGGCGAAAGGAGGAGCTCCGCCTCCAAGCCTGCCGCGAGCTCCTGCCAGCAGCGTCAGCTGCTTGGTCGCCTCCAGGCCCGCGGCCACCACGAACGGAGAAGACGGTCTCGGCGGCGTCCACCAGCGGGCCGCGCACCAGCCCGTCACGAGCTGCCCCACCGCGACGGCGAGCAGCTGGGCGGTGGACCAGCCAGGGGACCCGCAGTCGCACTGGCAGCCGCAGATGGGCGCTGGGGGCGCGGAGCGTGCCAGCAGGCAGAAGGAGCCTATGGAGAAGGCACAGGCGACTGTGGACGGGTCGACCGGCATCCTTGTCCGGACAGAAAAAGGCTTGAGAGACAGTGTCCATGGCGATCGTCAACATTACCATTGACATTAGCACAACGACGACGACGACGACGACGACGACGACGACGACGACGACGACGACGACGACGACGACGACGACGACGACGACGACGACGACGACGACGACGACGACGAGAGGGGTCCCGCAGGTCGGGGCCTAAGTTTCGAGTACGGGATCGACTACACTTAGAAAGCCCAGGGACCGCTAAAGACTAGTGTCCCCCCGAAACGACGAGAAAAACCCTCCAACACCCTCCCGAAGCCCTCCGAATAGCCTCCTGGAGCCCTTCTGGAAGGGTTTCGGAGGGTTTCGGGGGATTTTCGCGACTTTCGGTCCCAATAGGGCCCCTCGCCAGGCCTCGGGACCGTCAAACAACGACTCGGGAGGAAAAGCCGGCCCTGGGGAATGGGTCGAGACTTCCGGGGACCGCGTACTGAACAAATCACGACACCTGTGTTTTGACGATGCGAACGTGTCCGGGTTTTTCGACGCCAGAAATGGGTACGGAAAAAATGGGCACAATGCCTTATCCCAAACCAACAGCGGCCGCTGTTGGGCAGGCGGCCTTCTGTCTCGAATGGACACAGGCCGCGGCGGCGCGGACAGCGAGTCCTGTTCAAAATGAACAGGAACTGCTGTTGGCCATCGTACCCAGTCTTTCTTCGGGAGCGGCCAAGAGGGGGGTGTCCAAGAGGGGGAGGGTGCAAATCATGACCGGCGGCATGTGCGCGGCCCAGCGGGGGGGCCAGGGACGTAATGAAATAAGCAGAGGCGCCCTGAAATCTGGGAAAAGTATGATGGCCCACGCCATGATGTCCACCCCCTCCTAAGTCATCACCCCCCTCTCTGCCGCCACCCGATTTCTGTACCTGTGTCCATCGTCCTGAAGCGTGTCCGGGTTTGTAGCCGCCGACCTGGCGCCTCAGGCCAGCACCCAGCGAGGGGGCGGAGTGCGCCCTCTCCGGCGCAGGGCCCGCCGCGGGCTCCCAGCCTCGCGGGGGTGCGCCGGAGGAGCCGCTCTTGGAGCGGAGGGCAGTCCGCAAGGAACCGTCCACAGGGACCCCAGCCCTGAGACCCCAGGACGTGGCCATGGACCTCTGGTGTGGGAGCGTCACGCTCTCCACGGCAAGACCATCGGAGTCCAGGAAGCCCAGGGCACCCTGGAGACAAGCAGGGGGTTATTCTTGGCATGCGACGGGCATGTCCACCACCACCACCAGATGTAGGACGGGGCGAGGCCCTCCTCCTCCTCCTCCTCCTCCTCCTCCTCCTCCTCCTCCTCCTCCTCCTCCTCCTCCCTTTCCTGCCTACGGTAGCGGTGGTGGTCGGCATGGGCCTCCACTTCTCGATGCCTCCTGCGCCGGGCGGCGCCGCCTCGCGCTTGGCGGGCTCTCGGGGGGGGGGGGGCGGGTCGAGGCGGCCTCGGGAGCTGCAGCCCGGGGCGGGCGAGGCGGGGCCGAATTGCCCGAGGAGGCGGGCGGCCCCTCGCGCGAGCCCCGAGCGGCACCCCGCCCAATGCGAAGGGGAGCGGCGGCGGGGGGGCCCTCGGCGCGAGCCTCGAGGCCCCGGAAGGTCCTCGGGGTCGACGCTTCGAGGTCCGAGGGCTGAGGTTCTGGACGTTCCGCCCCGAGGAGCGAGGGGCCGGCCAGAGGCCTGCCGATCGCGTGCAGCCACGACCCCGCGGACAGCACGCTCACGGTCGGCGGCGGGCGAGGAGGGAGAGCGAGAAGGAGGAGGCCTTCTCACAAGGCGGCGGGGCTGCTCAGGAGCCCCCTCGCAGGGTCTGAGAAGTCTTGGTCCTGCGTCTTCGGGGAAGGCTCACAGGAAGCTTCTCAGAAGGCTGGGGGGGACTTCCGGGCCTTCTGAGAATGCCTGCCCCTTTTCGCTTCCCCCCGGTCTACACTTAAAGTCGGGTATGTCCCTCCCTCTGCAGGAGGAATACCCAATAATAGTAAAACATAATTGTGGGACGATTTCATGGACTGTGTTTGGCTATGTTTGAGTATGGTGTTGACTATTTTTCATTCTTTCTTCGAAAATCCGCCTGCAGGAGGACATGCCCGACCTAAGGCAAGGGGCGCGGTTTTCGGGGGCCGCGGGGAGGCCAAACCCCAGCGCGCAAAACGCTCCTGTCGCATCGCCTGTGTGCCCCTGTGTGCCCCTGTGTGCCTCGGGGATCTTCTGACCCGGGTCAATCCAGACCCGGAACAACAGGAAACCAGAAAACTCGAATGCCGGAGAAGAACTGCAACGCGGGTCTTCTCAAACCCGGGTCAGCCAACATGCGCGGCCGCCTCGCGGCCACGAGCGGCTCGCTTACCCAGGTCAGCCAGAGGGGGTCTTCGCAGGATCCTGCAGGATCCGGGGCCCTGGCGGACCCCCGTTTGCATCGACCCCCGTCTCCTGACCCCCGCCAGAGTGACCTCTGGTGCGGGCACTGCCCGCACGAGAAGTCCCTCCGGCGAAAGGCCACCCATACGTGTAGCCGACCCCGACTCGCCACCGAGTCTCGGGCGCCCGGGTCGTGCCTTTCTGCGGTGCTGCATATTTTTCTAAGCAAGCGCGCGCCTCTACTCCCGAAGCAACTATTTTTCGGTGGGGCCTGTCCGCCTACAGGTGGATTTTGGATGACAAATCCTAACTGCACCAAGCATGCGCCAAAACATTTTTTTAAGTGGTAAAGTTAAAAATCGTCCCCAGAATATCTTTAGACTATTCTTGAACTTCCTTCCTGTAGAGCGACAGGCCCGACTTAATTCTAGGCAAGCGCGTTCCACTGCTCGTGAAGCAGCTGCTCGCAAATGGCCCGCATCCGCCGCGCGGGATCTACGATTCCCTACATCGAAACAGACGTGTGTGTTGCGGGCGTCTGCGAAGGGGCACTTTGCGAGTACAGGAACGCGCTCGATGATTTCCGCCACGTCGGATTTCCCCAGACGGGGGGGGGAGGGGGTCCGGCCACTCCTCCTGGCCCGAGGCGCGTGCTTGGGCGAGGGGGGGGGGAAGGGGCGAGCCCCGCAATGCTTGGAGGATTAGCAGGATTAGCAGCATTGGCGCAACCAGACTCCATGAGCGCAGGGAAGCCCAAACACTGGGCAGCCTTAGGCGTCGAGCCTGGGCCGCCCGCCCTCGGCTGAAAAACAGCAGAAAAAAGGGGCGCCCCGTGCCGCGGGGCCCCCCAGCGGACCCCAGCAGCCCCCACGAATAGGGCAGCCAGGGCCGACGAAACCCCAGGGCGGTGCGGGTCGCACTGGAAGCGCCGTGCGGCGCACCGCCCTGGGGGCCGGGGGCCCCGCGCGACAGCAGACGGGCCCCCGCCTCCCGCACCCCTCGCGCTCTCGGCGCTGGCGAGGGGTGCCTTCGCGCCGCGAATCGGGCGCGTGAGGCCCGCCTTCGCGCGCCGCACCCATCGCGCCCTCGGAACAGGCGATGGGTGGCGCGTCGCAGGCCCGAGGGAGCCAGCGCCAGCCCGCCCCCCGAGGGGACCCCAGGGGGAGGAGGGACACTAAGTAGAACGAGCTCAGGGACCCCGAGCCAGGGGGGCCTGGCAACGGGGGGCATCCCGAGTCCGCCCCACCTAATGCCCCACCCCACCCTAAGGGAGACACCCCCAGGGGGCCTGGGCGCCCAAGCCCCCCCGCCGCCCTCCGCCAGTCCTGCGGTTGGTCGCCGGCTCTATCTGTACCCCGCCGATACAGGCGGCGCCGACCACTTTGGGTTCCCCGGCTATCCCGATGTGCTCACCGGGCCCCCGGCTTATGCGGGGGGGGACGCAATGCTTGGAGGAGCGTGTAGACAGAAAGTCTGGGAGGCCTACAGTCTGGTTGCTGCAACTAGCCATCGCTCGGACGGCCATTCCCCGGGCATCTGTCGGTTTCGTGCGTGTTTTTTGCTTCGCAAGATGATCCAGGATGCTCCTCAATGGTCCCCACCGAGACAAAAAATGCACACGTCCGCGCGATGGGAAATAAAGAGCGCCAAGTAAAGAACGAAGCCCCTCTCTGGCCCCAAAAGCGCCTGTGTGCACGAGGACGGCTAGAAGAACAACCCTGGAAGGGCCCACGGAACATCGAGCACCTCCCGAACCCAAGCTGCTCCTTAGTTCAGCGACTTGGCCACGCACTGGCCCCAGCCCTCGCCCCCCCTGACCAGACATGCGGCGCCATGCTTATTGCAAGATCGGGGCCCCAGCAAGAAGTCCCCATCTTTTCCCCGGGGGTGGTTTTTCATTCCGACTCGTTTTTGGACGGCCATGGGCCCTGAGAGGGCCCACCCCGACCGAAAACGGCAAACAATCTCGCGCCGCGTTTGGGTTGTTTGTCCGGCCCGCCGCCCCTCGCCGAGCGAATCAGCGCTGGGCCGTTCCCGCCGGCGCTGCTCCCTGCTGCCCGTGCGGCTTGCAGGGGCTCCACCCCTGCCCGCAGCGCCTGCTGTCCACTGGGGGGTCGCCGTTGTTGCGGTTCACCTCCCGCTGCGCCGCCCGGGCTGCCGCCGGCGCCCCCCTCTCACTCCGGGTCGGCCCCACTATGCGGCTCGACCCCCGCCGCCCCAGGCCGTGATCAGACAAGCGCATTGCACTACAGCGCTCGCAAAGCA
The DNA here is from genome assembly GCA_963575745.1 of Prorocentrum cordatum. NCBI lineage: Eukaryota > Dinophyceae > Prorocentrales > Prorocentraceae > Prorocentrum > Prorocentrum cordatum. The sequence goes on along the minus strand of CAUYUJ010020623.1, from coordinate 18,589 downwards.
GCTACTCGCAAATAGCCTGGATCCGCCGCAGGGGATTGACGATATATTAGACAAGGGCAGACGTATGATTTTTAGGGCGTTTGCGAGTCGGCACTCTGCGAGTAGTGGAACGCGCACGGCGAGTGATGCTGTGCACGGGACCTCGGGCGGCCCGCCCTCTCCCGCGCGCCGCACCCGCCCCAAGAGCGCGCGTCGGCGCTGCAGCCCTTGTGGTGCCGGTGGGTTGGCCCTAGTCGCGGTCTCGCTACCCCGCCGCAGGGGCCAGCGCCACTGCGGATCGCCGCCACCTTGCCGACGCCGCCACACTGGACGGCTGGCTGGGCGCTCCCCCCTCGCTCTGAAGGGCCCCGCCCGTGCGTCGCTTGCACTGGGCGTCGCGTGACTCCCGCCGTGATGCCGTGCACCGGCTACGGAATGGCGCTCCTTCTCCCCCGCCGCTGCCCCCACCGCGCCCCGCGTCTGGAGTGCGCCGGCCGCCCCCTCAGCAGGGCCGCCGCACTCTCCACCGCCCCGGGCCCCTTGCAGCTGCTGCAGCGCCGGCCTACCTCTGCCGCCAGCTCCGCGCCGCTGCCGTCCACCCCTCTCCCGCGGGCCACCCGGTTTTCAGCCGCCGCCGCCGCCGCCTCCACCCTCTCGCTTGCCGGGCCACGCCCGCACTGTGGCTGCTGGCCTCCCACCCTGGGTGCGCTGCGGAGCCGCCCCGCAGCCGCTGCCCGCTTGGACTTCAGCCTGGCCGCGCCCATGCCCCACTGCAGCCCCGCTGCGTGGGTGCGCCGCCGCGTTTCCGCCCCTCCTGCGCTCCTGCGGCCGCCCCTTCCCCTTTTCCTCCCCTCTTGCACGTGGGCCAACTCGTGACTCCGCGCCCTGGTGCCGCTCGGACGGGCGTGCGGAGTGCCTCTGCCGCGCTGCAGCGTAAAACAGTTCAGGTCAAGCCCTCGGAACTGGGTCCGAAGAGGTGGGCTCGGATGATCACGCCGCGTGGCCGATACGTCACCGATGCGTCGGCGACGTCGGCGATGCATGAGCGACGTCGGCGTGGAGAAAGCGGGGCCCAGCATCGAGCCGCATCGCCGATGCATCGGCGATGCGGAGAGATGCTCCGACCCTTCTCTGATTCGACCCTTGCCACGATGCCCAGATTTAGGTCGGGCATGTCCCCCTGCAGGCCGATGTTCGACGAAGCATCCAAAAGATTCAAAAGACTCCCGCATGTTTTTGGCATGTTTTTTTTAAAAAAGGAACAAAAAAAACAAAAACAAAAAAAAATCTTGAAAAAATCGTCCCCACACTATTTCTTTACTATGTTTGACTATTCCCCCTGTAGAGGGACAATATTTACTTCAGCCTGGATTGGCGACGCGTTCTGGGCGCCCCCGGCAGCCCTCCGCCGCGCACTCGCTCCGCGCCGGCCGGGTCTTCCAGGGCAGCCCGCGGGGGTCCGTGCCCATCCTGGTCGGCTGCGCGGAAGAGCGACCCTGTGCGAGCATGCCCTCCGCTGCGCGTCGACGGCGGCCTGCTGGCCGCTGCGTGCGGCGCGGCGACGGCGGCCTGCGTGTGCGGGCTTGGCCCCGGAGCGCCCAGCCAAAGCCGCGCACCAGAGGTCACTCTGGCGAAGGATCGCTCGTACGTTCAGGTCGGGCATGTCCCCCTACACGCGGAGCTTGGGCGACAAGCTCAAAACTGTCCAAACATAGCTCAAAACTATTCCAACATAGTCAAAAAATCGTCCTCCGGCTATTCTTCGACTACTTTTCAATATCCCTCCTGTAGAGGGCCAGGCCCGATTCAATCGTACGCGCAGCCGAGCGAATCCTCGGCATCGGCGCGGCGGCCGCGCGCGCGGGCGCGGCCCGGGGCAGGAGGCGGTGGGCCCCCTCGCGGTAGAGCGGCCAGAACTCGCGCAGCTTCGCCCCGCGCCTGCCCAGGATCGCACCGCCGCCGCCGACGCCGACGCCGACGTCGACGCCACCTGCCGCCGCGGCCAACACCGTCGCCGTCGTCGTCGTCGTCGTCGCCTTCGTCGTCGTCGTCGTCGCCACAACCGCCACCGCCGTCGACGTCGCCGTCGTCGTCGTCGTCACGGCCGCTGCCGTCGTCTCCCCGTCGTCGTCTCCCCGTCGTCGTCTCCCAGTCGTCCTCCTTCTCTTCCTCCTCCTCTCCTCCTCCTCCTCCTCCTCCTCCCCTCCTCCTCCTCCTCCTCCTCCTCCTCCTCCTCCTCCTCCCCTCTTGCTCCTCCTCCTCACTCCTCCTCCTCCTCCTCCTCCTCCTCCTCCTCCTCCTCACTCCCTCTCAAGCCTACAGAGTGCCGAAAGCTCGGTGTCGTCCTCCGCGCCCCCGATGCGCCTCTTCTCCTCCTCGTTCGCTCTCAGCGACTCCAGCACGGACTCCCGCATCACCCACTGAGTGAGGCTGTGCTTCAGCCTCTTCACGGCGCACTTCTGCTCGAAGATGCCGCGAGCGTGCGCCTGCAGCATCCCGTAGGCCGTGCGCGCGTCATCATGTGCGCTGTCGAACTCTGCGACCTAGGAGGCCTCCCAAATGTGGTCCGAGTAGATGGCGTCGGAGGATCGCGCCGCATCGCAGATGCATCACCGATGAATGGGCGACGTCGACGTGGAGAACATCGGGCCCCACATCGAGCCGCATCGCCGATGCATCGGCGATGCGGCTCGATCCTCCGACCCCATCTGCTCGGGACCCCCTCTGGGAGGCCCAGAGACCTCCGTCATGAGCTCCGTGGTGAAGCGTTCCCGGTTCACGGCCTCGATGATCACCTCGGCTGCACGTGAGAGCGGCCCTGGGCAAGCGTGGCCTCTGGTGCGCGGCTCCTTGGGGGCCGCGGGGGAGAAGGGCGGGGGGGGGGGGGGGGGCAGAGGCGAGCGCGCCAGACGCCACTGCCCCCTCGCGTTATCGGCGATCGGGGGACCCCCGTGGGCCCGCACCAGGGGGTCACTCCGGCGAAGGGTCGCTCTTGCGTCTCGTCGATCGCCGCGCTCTCGTGGCCCAGCCGCTGCGCGGCGCCCAGGAGCCGGTCCACCAGGTACTTCGTGGCCGCGGTGCCCCTGTACCGCGCGCGGGACAGGAAGTCTATGCAGAAGCCTCTTCCGCTGGCCCCCTCGCCCTCGTGTCAAGTCGGGCCTGTCCCCCTATACAGGCCGCTTTTGGACGGAAAGCAAAAGATAGTCCAACACAAATACCCTGAAATATTCAACGATGGTCAAAACGTCGTCCCAAAACTATTTGGGGACGAAAAGCAAAAGATAGTCAAAAAACAAATACCCCGAAAGATTCAACGATGGTCAAAACGTCAAAACTGTGTTGGGACTACTTTTGAGCATTCCCCCCTGTGGAGGGGCTGGCCCGACTTAACCCTCGTGGGGGCGCGCGCGGGGAGGCCGCGCGAGGGGGGCCGGCGGCCGGCCAAGCAGCGGGGGGGGGGGCCTCTCTGGCAGCAGCGGGCTCCCCAGGCATCCGGCGCCCCGGATCTTGTCCGAGGCACGGGCCCCCGACCTCTCTCGGGTCGGGCAAAAGGGGGGGATAGCAAAGGGGGGTTTGAGAATCAGCTCGCGTAGCTGATTTTCCCGGCGCCTCCCGGCGCCGGAAGCAGCAATGTATCGAGGAATGGGCCCCTCGGTGGGGCCGAAACCAGCTGCATGCAGCAAATTTCGTAACCCCCCCTTTCCCAATCCCCCCCTTTCGCCCGGCCCGACCTCTCCAGAGGGCAGGGAATCCCCCCTCGGGGATGGACAGACCCCCCTTTGGTAAAACGTGGTTTCGTGAAAGCGACTTCGGGCCCAAACCTGGCGGGCGCAGGCCTGGAAAACAACGGCCACGGCGCCCTCTCGAGAGCCGAAAACGGACAGTTCACTAATCGACGTGTCACTGTTGGGGGCTCTGGCCACCCCCGACACCCCCACAAGATCACGCCGACACGCGAAGCCGTTCAGTGAGCGCACCCAAAAAAAAAAGAAATCGAGCAGGGCAGGAGTGTTTCGTAAACGCCCAGGGCCGTGTAGTCGACGCAACTTGCCGGGTCCGGTTGGGTCTTCCTCCCTTGACTCTTGACCACTCCCCTGGGATTAAGCCGGGCGTGTCCCCCATACAGGCGGATTTTGGACGGAAAAAATGTTCAACACATGCTCAAAACATACTCAAACGTGGTAAAAAAATAGTCCCCCGACGATTTTTGGACCACGTTTGAAGATCCCCCCTGTAGAGGGACAGGCCCGACTTCCTGGCTCTCCACCCCGAGGCGCTCGTGGACCGGCCCCGAGGCCTGGAGGGGTTCCCGGGCGGCCGAGCACGTCCGCTCGAGGCGCCAGGGAGGTCGGGCGGGAGGTCCTGGGGGGTTCCCAGACCCCCTCGCGGTGTGGAAAAAATGATCCCAGTGCGACCCTACCTAGGAGTTGGAGCCCCTAGGAAAGCAGCATTAGTAGTAACAGTAAAGATAAGCTAAAGCTAAGCTAAAGCTAAGCTAACACTAAGCTGAAATTAAGCTAAAGCTAAGCTAAGGCTAAGCTAAAGCTAAGCTAAAGCTAAGCTAAAGCTAAGCTGAAGCTAAGCTAAAGCTAAGCTACAGCTAAGCTAAAGCTAAGCTAAACATAAAGCTAAAAATAAGCTAAAGCTAAGCTAAAGTTAAGCTAAAGCTAAGCTGAAGCTAAGCTAAAGCTAAGCTAAAGCTAAGCTGAAGCTAAGCGAAAGCTAAGCTAAAGCTAAGCTAAGGCTAAGCTAAAGCTAAGCTAAAGCTAAGCTAAATCTAAACTGAAGTTAAGCTAAAGCTAAGCTAAAGCTAAGCTAAAGCTAAGCTAAATCTAAATCTAAGCTAAAGCTAAGCTAAAGCGAAGCTAAAGATAAGCTAAAGCTAAGCTAAAGCTAAGCTGAAGTTAAGCTAAAGCTAAGCTAAAGCTAAGCTAAAGCTAAGCTAAAGCTAAGCTAAAGCTAAGCTAACGCTAAGCTAACACTAAGCTGAATATAAGCTAAAGCTAAGCTAAAGCTAAGCTAAAGCTAAGCTAAAGCTAAGATAACACAAAGCTGAAGCTAAGCTAATGCTAAGATAAAGCTAAGCTAAAGCGAAGCTAAAGCTAAGCTGAAGCTAAGCTAAAGCTAAGCTAAGGCTAAGCTAACACTAAGCTAAAGCTAAGCTAAAGCTAAGCTAAAGCTAAGCTAAAGCTAAGCTGAAGCTAAGCTGAAGCTAAGCTGAAGCTAAGCTAAAGCTAAGCTAAAGCTAAGCTAAAGCTAAGAAAAAGCTAAGCTAGCACTAAGCTAAAGCTAAGCTACAGCTAAGCTAAAGCTAAAGCTAAAGCTAAACTAAAGCTAAAGCTAAGGCTAAAGCTCCCAGGGGACTGGGGGAACCGCGGGGCGGGGACTGGGGGAACCGCCCGGGGCGGTTAGCATTGCCCGGCCCTTTAAGCAAAGAGAGTAAGAACCCTTCTAGGCAGAGCCTAGGTAGGGAATCACGACGGGAGGTTTTTCGCTACTTTCGGCCTCCGGGGTCCCTCACTGGGCCTCGGGACCGTCAAGAAACGACTCGGGATCAAAAGCCAGTCCTGGGGAAAGGGTCCAGACTTCTGGGGGTCGACGTGTGACAAAAATCACGACGTCGGGGGTCTGGGCTTGGAGGCAACTGCTGGGAGGTTTTCGTCGGAAAGATTAAAGAAGATTGCGCCCCTTTTGGGAGCTATTCCGCCGGAGTGGGCCTCGGATGAAGCGGGATTAAGCGGGATTAAGCAGGACTAAGCGGGATTAAGCCGGACTTCGGAGCTGTGCATAATCAGAATTTGACCAATGGGGGTGACGCCCCAGAGATCCAACGCATGGAAAAAATCGAGACGGAAGCTTTGCACAAATTTCGGCCTCTGGGGGCCCTCGCCTCTAGAGGGGCGAGCCCAAGGGGGGGCGGGGGTCGCTCCCGATTCGGAGGCGACGAGAGGGGCGACTGGCCCAGGGGAAAGCAGTACGTGCATTCAGGGGCACCGATGATCTATGACTTCGAGAAGGCTCCCGGGAGAATGCGTGTAATGCCTGCCCCTGGGCTAGTCGCCCCTCTCGTCGCCTCCGACCCAATGCTACGCGCCCGAAGATGTCTGGGCTCTCAGACGCCCTCCCGGCGTCTGAGATGCATCCAAAGGGCACCTCTGGAGGCCCCGCCGGCCCAGAAGGTCATGGGGGGTGACCCCCATAGGGGGGTGAGGGTCGCCCCGCGCCAGCATCGCAGAGCGGATTTCGCTCGGAAGACGATCGGATGGGTCCGCGGAGTGTCCTGGAGAACTTCGTTTTGGATTTCGAGGTGAATGTCGTGTGGAGTCTTCTCGGCCAGGAAAAACGGATATGAACAGCATCCCCGTGACATGCACTTCGTTCTTCGCTCGCCGCTTCGGGGTATTTTGCACGGACAGAAACCCACGCACAGACCCGCTGCAGCACGTCTGCCTATAGGTCGCTGCTGCCTTCTCAAGACGCCCTCCCGGCGTCTGAGCTGCATCCAACCCAGACCCCCGACGTCGTGATTTTGTTCGCAACGTCGACCCCCAGGAGTCTGGACCCTCTCCCCGGGACCGGCTTTTCATCCTGAGCCGTTTCTTGACGCTCCCGAGGCCCGGTGAGGGACCCCGGAGGCCGAAAGTAGCGGAAAAGCTCCCGTCGTGATTTTTGTCGCAGCGCGGAGGGGGTCTGGGAATGGGCACCGCGGAAGGCCCCCGCCGCCCCGGAGAGCCCCACGCCGCCCCCGAAGGCCGGCCGCCCCCCCCCCCCCCAGCGCGCACGGCCCCCCGCACCCGCCCCCCGCAGGCCTCGGCCGGCTCGGCGGCACCGCCAGAGGGGCTCCTGAGCAGGGGCCGGGTCCCGAGGGAAGCGGGTCCTGGACGGACTCGAGTCGGGCAGGGCCCTCTGCACAGGAGGAGTCGTCAAGAAGAGTTGCAAGAGCAGCATCTGGTGGCCATGCTTCGTGCTCTTTTTGACTTGTTGTTCACTGTTGTTAAAGTTTCTCCCCAAATCCGCCTGTAGGAGGACATGCCCGACCCGACCTACTCCTGGACCCTGGGGCCTTCCCCTAGGACCAGGTCTGCCTCGGGAATCCTTTTCTGACAGGCCCGGGGCCCGTGGAGGGCCCCGAGGACCCCGAAAGCGGAAGAAGAAACCTCAGGACCCATTTCCCACAGGACCCGCTTCCCCCATTGGGGAAACCAACAGGTACCAACACCGCTACTCTCCAGTCCTCTCCCCGGGCGCGCTCTGACCAGGACTCCGAGGCGAATCCAACGGTGGCGACGAGGGCCTCCCGGGAGAGGGTAGAGGTAGGGGTATAGACCTTTCCCTCCTCTGACCCATGGCGAGGCGCCGGGGGCTCCCGTACGAGGGGTCCGCAGCGAAGTTCTCGGCGTGCCCGTCCTTAGTGGGCCCTGGACACGACTGGGCCGTTTTTGTTACCGGTTCCGTTTTGCCGTTCGCGTTGCCGGTTCCGACGCCGTTCTTTCACCGGTTCCGTCGACGTTCCTTTACGGGTTCCCGCTCCGGCTCCCATCCTGGAGCAGTTCTTGCTGCCGTTTCCGGTCGCCGTGTTTTTTTGCCGCTTCCATTTTCAAGGGGCACTTTTTCGGAAACGGTGAAAAAAAAGGCCCTGCCGTTTCCGGGGCCCACAAAGAGCACGAGGAGGGGGAGGAGAAGGAGGAGAAGCAGGAGGAGAAGGAGGAAGAGGAGGAGGAGTTGGAGAGGAGGAGGAGGGGAGGAGGAGGAGGAGGAGGAGGAGGAGGGGAGGAGGAGGAGGAGGAGGGGGAGGAGGGGGAGGAGGAGGAGGAGGAGGGAGAGGAGGAGGAGGGAGGAGGAAGGAGGAGGACGAAGGGAGGGGAGGGGAGGGGAGGGGAGGAGGAGGACGCAGGGGAGGAGGCCGAGGCTTCCGGGGCCCGCTGAGTGCCCGTCGCTGTCGCTGTCGCTGTCGCTGTCGGCGGGCACCCGCAGCGCGAGCGGCCTGCCGCCCTCCGCCCCGCCGGCCGCGCGCTCCAGCGCCCGCAGCCGGCCCGTCGCCTCCGGGGGGGCCTCGGCGGTGGCCTCGGCGGCGGTGCCTCTCCTCTGGGAGCAGGGAGAGATGCCCAGACCTCCTCGCGTTGTGAAAAAAACACGACGGGAGGTTTTTCCTAAGTTTCGGCCTTTGGGGCCCCTCACCAGGCCTCGGGAGCGTCAGAAAACGACTCAGGATGCAAAGCCGGCCATGGGGGAAGGGTCGGGACCTCTGGGGGTCGACGTAATGAAAAAATCATTACGTCGGGGGTCTGGGGATGGTGCCCACGCCCAGGGGTCCAACGCAGTGGGAAAATCGAGACGGAGGTCTTTCGCAGAGTGCGGCCCCCGGGGGCCCTCGCCGGGCCTCGGGGCCGCCAAAAAACGACTCGGGATGCAAAACGGGTCCCTGCATGGGGGATGGGTCGAGACTTTCCGGGGACCGCGCAGGGAAAACAATCACGACATCGCACCTCTGGGTGCCGCTACCCTTCCCTCGCTTTCGCCTTCTCTGGGCCTCCTCGAAGGCCCTCGTCGCCAGCGCTGACGTCGAACTTCTGGTCAGAACGCACCCCAGGATAGGTCCAGTCGGTGGCGGTATCGGTGCCCTTTGGCTTCCCCCTCCTCGGGGACCTCTGGGGGCTGCCGGCGCAGAGCTTCGCCATCAGCATGGCCTTGCGCCGCATCTTCTTCTGGGCGATGCGCACGTTCAGCCTCAGCTCCCTCCGCGACTTCAGGCTCATCATCCTCTCCCTCGCCTTCTGGACCGGGCTGAACTGCGGGGAGCAGATTGCGACGGCGACGACGTCGGCTGCGGCGGCGACGCCGACGAGGCGGCGGCGGCGACGGCAAAATCGGTCCCCGGACACCAGCTGAGCTCCTCCTGGCTGGCTGTTCCTCTTGGACCGATGTTTGGTTGCCCCGGAGCCCGAAACAAGCTCCCGATGACGAGTATTGCCCTCCCCCCCCCCACACACCCCTCCCTCCCCCCCCTCCCCCCTCGGGCGAGTTTCTCTTCATTTTCGGCGATAATGGGCATAAAAGGGTGGGGGGTGGGGGGGAGGGGCCGGGAGGGTAACTATAATGTAACGCCTACCCCTGGTGTGTGCCCGATGCGCACGGCAGCACTGCCCAGAGCGCACTGGGGGGGGAGGGGCGTTCTGTTCTAGGGGGGGGGAGTGCGCTGGGACGCAGGGGGAAGGAGCTTGAGAAGGGAGCGGGGAGGCGAGAATGGAGGGGGGAGCAGGAGAAAGAGGAGGGGTTGCAAGAGGTCCATCTCCTGGAGGAGGAGGAGGAGGAGGAGGAGGAGGAGGAGGAGGAGGAGCAAGAGGAGGAGGAGGAGGAGGAGGAGGAGGAGGAGGAGGAGGAGGCGGAGGAGGAGGAGGAGCAGGGAGGAGGAGGAGGAGGAGGAGCAGGAGGAGGAGGAGACAAGTTATCGTGGCGAAGGACCCAGCCAGATGCAGCTGCGCGTAACGCACGACAGATGAGAAGAAGGAGTGGGGCGAGCTAGAGGATGGGGACGTGGATGGGAAGGAAGAGGATGAATGATCGCAGGGGGGTCAGGAGCCATAAGTGACGGAGGTAGGGAAGCTATGGAGCTCTCTACAGCGGCACGAAGCGCGTGAAGGGCGTGCCGAAATGGGCGCGGCCACGCCATGCGAGCACCGCCGCTGGGGCCTTCAATACAGCTCACTGCGGAACCCTGGCCATCGCTCGGACGTCCATTCCCCGTGTTTTTTTTTTTTGGTTTCGTGCGTGTTTTTTTCCGCCAAGTGATCAAGGATGCTCCTCGATGGTCCTCGCCGAAGGAAAAATGCACACGTCCGAGCGATGCCAAGAACCATGGAAGCGTCCGAGGGGCGCCACGTGCCATTCGGGCCTTCGGTGGAGCTCCCCGTAGGGCCACGAAGCGAGCCGAGCTGGGCGGCGGGGACGCAGTCAAACCCTTCCACTGGAGCCTTCGCTGGAGCTCTCTGTGGGTCCACGGGGCTTTCAGGGGTGTGCCGAAATTTGCGGCGCGGACGCATACGAACTTTCCCACTGGGGCATTCGGTGGAGCTCCCTATGGGGGCACGAAGCGTGTGATGGGTATGCCGAGATGTGACTGATGACGCTGATGCTGACTCTGACGGCGAAAGATAATAATATGAAGAATAATACTGGCATGACACTGAAGATGAACATGATGATGAATACGATGATACCGGAGAAAAAAAACAATCCGATTTTTGTTGGGGCAATGGGGCTATATGGGCTATATGGCTATAGGGGTGTTGTGATATAGGGCTATCGGGCTATTGGGCTATAGGGGCTATCGAATCTTAGGGCTATAGGGCTATAGGGCTATAGAGCTATAGGGCTATAGGGCTATAGGGCTCTAGAGCTATAGGGCTCTAGGGCTATAGGGCCATAGTGCTATACGGCTGTAAGGCTATAGGGCTATAGGGCTACTGGGCTATCGGGCTATTGGGCACCCCCGGGCACCCGGGCACCCGGGCCTGGCCACTGAAATCGGCCACGCACCTCACCGGCCACCCGGGCACCAGGGCACCGCCGGGCACCGCCGGGCACCCGGGCCCGGCCACCGAAATCGGAGACAAACCTCACCTAACCCTTTAATCCGCTAGGACCCCTACAGAGGCAAGCTCTGATTGGGGAATGTATGTGATGATGCTGATGCTGATGCTGATGATGACGATGACGATGACGATGACGATGATGACGACGACGATGATAATGATGATTATTATTATGATGGTGGTGGTGATGGTAATGATGATGTTGCTGATACTGATGATGATGATGATGATGAGGAGGAGGAGAAGGATGCTGATGATGATGCTACTGCTGTTGTTGATGATGATGGTGACGAATGAAATGATGATGCTGTTGATGTTGATGTTGATGATGATGATGATGATGCTGATGATGATTATGATGAGGATGAAGATGATCATGTGATGCTGATGCTGATGATGATGGTGGTGATGTTGCTGCTGAGGACGAGAATGAGGATGATGACGATGGTGGTGATGATGATGCTGCTGCTGAGGATGATGATGATGATGATGATGATGCTGATGATGATGATGATGATGATGATGATGATGATGATGATGATGATGATGATGATGATGATGATGGTGGTGGTAACGACGATGAAAGTGAGAAGGGGGGGAGGAGCGGAGGAAAGGGAGGAGGAGGAGAAGGAGGAGGAGGAGGAGGAGACGAAGAAGGGGGAGGAGGAGAAGAAGGAGGAGGAGGAGGAGGAGGGGGAGGAGGAGGAGGAGGAGGAGAGAAGCGGGAGGTGGGAAGTGGAGCGGAGCACTGCGGATCCAAGTCAAGGAGCCAACACCACGCAAGGTCTGGGAAAACCTCTGGAGCCGAGAGGGGCCGAAGACCTCCTCGAACCTCGTCCCTCGCTTCCCCTGGCGGCCAAGGCCTGGGTCCCCGCGCCCATCGCGACCATGGCGTCGAAGAGGGAGCCTGGAGGGGGGGAAGGAGGGGGAAAGGGGAGAGAGGGGGGGGGGGGAGACGGCCAAATGAGGTCCGAGGGTGCCCCGAGGCTACGACGACGGCGACGACGACAGCGGTGACGAAGAACGACGACGGCGGCGGCGACGACGACGACGGCCGCGACGAACAACGACGACGGCGGCGACGACGAAGACGGCAGCGGCAACGAAGAACGACGACGGCGGCGACGACGGCGGCGGCGACGAACCACGACGACGGCGGCGACGACGACGACGAGCGAGCGAACCGGTGCTCGAGCGGCGCCGATCGGCGACCGGCTGCAACGACGACCGCGGGCTCGGCGGGGCCCGCCGCGCGCTCAGCGGGCTCTTGGAGCTCGAGCGCCGGCGTGGGGTGCGGAGGACCGGCGCGGCGTACCTCGAAGGGGGCCGCTCGCTCGCTCGTGGTCGTGGTCGCGGTGGTTGTCGCCGTCGTCGCCGTCGTCGTCGCCGCCGTCGTCGTCGTCGCCCCTCATTCTCCTCTCCTCCTTCCTCCTCCTCCTCCTCCTTCACCCCTCTCCACCCGCCCTGTCTATTTCCCCCCCTCATTCTCCCCCTACCTCTGCCCTTCCTCCCTTCTCCCTCTTCTTTCTCCTCCCTCCCCCTCCTCTTTCCTGCTCCTCGTCCTCGCTCCCTCCTTTCACTCCCCCTCCTCTTTTTCCTCCTCCTTCTCCTCACTCCTGTTCTCCTCCATCCTCTCCATTTCGAGGTACGACCTTTTTTCCCCTCACTTCCTCACTCTCCTCTCCTACCTCTCTCTCCTTTTCCTCCTCCCTCCTCCACCTCGCATCCGCTCCTCCCTTTCTCCTCCTCTTCCTCCCTCCCCTCCTCTAACCCCTCCCTCCTCCTCCTCCTCCTCCTCCCTGCTCGTTTTTCGTCCTCGCTCGCGAGCGTGAGTTTTATCAGGCCTAACCTGTCCTCTCCCTCCTCCCTCCTCCGCCTCCCTCCTCCTCTCCTCCTCCTCCTCCTCCTCCTCCTCCTCCTCCTCCTCCTCCTCCTCCTACTCCTCCCCCCCCCCCTCCCCCTCCCTTCCTCCTTTTCCTTCCTCCTGGCTCCTCCTCGTCGTCCTCTCCTCCTCCTTCTCTTTCTCTTCCTCCTCCTCCTCCTCCTCCTCCGCCTCCTCCTCCTCCTTTCCTGATCCTTATCAACAAACTTCTCCCTGTCACACCACGAGATCAGCTTTTAGAGCGGGCCGAGCGTTTCGCTTAAGACTACCTCACCAATTATGACCCTGAAGCATAAACGTTGACAACAACTTTACAGACTGAGGGCGGGTGGTTTTCAAAATGTTGCTCTCGCCTTAGCGCCGCTCACACTCGTTCTTACACAGTTGCAAGAATTTAACGGATTGAGGGCGAGTGGTTTTCAAAATGTGGCTCTCGCCTTCGCGCCGCGCACATTCGATTATATCATTTGCGAGAGCTTCACGGATTGAGGGCGGTTCCTTTTCAAGATGTGGCTATCGCCACGCGCCGCGCACATTCGTTTTAAACAGTTGCGAGAGCTTCACGGATTGAGGGCGGTTCCTTTTCAAGATGTGGCTATCGCCACGCGCCGCGCACATTTGTTTTAAACATTTGCAAGAGCTTCACGGATTGAGGGCGGCTCCTTTTCAAAATGTGGATCTCGCCTTAGCGCCGCGTGCGTTCTCTTTTCAAATTTACAAGAGCTTCACGGATTGAGGGGGGTTCCTTTTTAAAATGTGGTTCTCGCCCTAGCGCCGCGCATATTCGTTTATATTTTCACGGATTCCCATGAGCGACGTACTTGGAATTGTGTATTGGAAAGATTCAGAAGCTTGAGGGTGCAACAGTTACGTTAACTCGCGGTGTTGATGTCCTAGGGATGGCGTTCTGGTGCGATTCAGGATCGCAAGACGCAATAGTCTGGTTGATCCACGGCGTTGGAATACCGAGCACAATGTTTTGGCATGCGTCAGAATCTTCAAACGGTTGTCTTCCGACGAGGCTGTTCCATCAGTGGAAATGCATCGTTGTAGGGGCCTATGAAGAGGGAGCTTGGAGGGAGGGTTTATTCCAGCATCGTTGATGACTCTTGGGTTTACACTGGCCCTCCTCTGATAAAGACGAGGATGCGATGCAGGAGGATGAGCTGTTGCATGCGCGTTGGCAACTTGATGGTGTCGGCGTGGCTCTCCCATCTCATACATCTTACCGCATCGCACCTGTGAATCTTATAGCATGCACATCATACGGAACAGCAGCGCCGGCAGCGGAATGAGTTTCGAAATCACGGGGGGGGGGAGCGCACACGTCGGAAGATGCACCTCGGAAGTCCTGGACCCAGAGATCCGATGTCGTGATGTTTTCAATGCGCGGTCCCCAGAAGCCTCGACCCATTCCCCAGGACCGGTTTCTCATCCTGCGTCGTCTTTGGACGGCCCCGAGGCCCGGCGAGGGCCCCTGGTTAAGTCGGGCCGGTCCCTCTACAGGGGGGAGATTCAAAAACAGTCAAAAATTAGTCCGGGGACCATCTTTTGAGCATTTGTGTTGCCATTTTGGGGGTATCTTCTGACTCTCTTTTATGCTTCGTCGAACGTCCCCCATGTAGGGTGTAGGGGGACACGCCCGACTTAAGCCTAGGGGCCGACGTCTGCGAAAAGCCTCCGCCTCGACCTCCTCGGTGCGCTGGCTCTCTGAGGGGGCCCTCGTGCTCGCCGCCTCCGGGCCCCCGCGGCCCGGGAGCTGCCTCGGGACCCTGGCACGAGGGCGCGCCCTTCCCGGGGGGAGGAGGAGGAGGAGGAGGAGGAGGAGGAGGAGGAGGAGGAGGAGGAGGAGGAGGAGGAGGAGGAGGAGGAGGAGGAGGAGGAGAGGAGGAGAGCGGAGGACGAGGGAGGAGGAGGAACGAGGGAGGAGGAGGAGAAGGAGGAGGAGGAGGAGGAGGACTTTGGCCTCCGAGAGGCGGGGGGGGGGGGCTGGCCTTCCGCTCGGGCCTCCCACGGCACTGCGGATAGGGCCTGCTGGTGTGGAGAGCGGCACCCTTTGGGGGCCATATGCAGGACGGGGCAATGGGGAGGATGAGGAGGTCCTCTTCCTCCTCGTCCTCCTCCTCCTCCTCCTCCTCTTCCTCCTCCTCCTCTTCCTCTTCCTCGTCCTACATCTGGTACGTAGTGGTGGTGGAAAATGGGCCCATCACCCTTGATGGGACGCGCGCAGAAACATACTGGTACAAAATGTCTCCCTTGGAGGCGCGCGTCCGACCCGAACGCATCGTATACTCATCTTGTGGTATTTTCCCAGCGGTGTGGCCAGAGAGCGCCCGCCAGGACGCATACACTAGAAGATTTCTCGGTGTGCGTGTCGCCCCTGGGGGTGCGACGCACATATAATATAAATATGTTGGGGTGACGCCGGCTTCACTCATTCTTTGGGGAAGCTGCGAAACAAAAAAAAAAAAAAAAAAAAAAAAACGCTCGGAAACGTTCGCGGTCGGATGCTTCAGATACGAAGCGCGAGGAAAAGGAGCGAACCATACACGCCAAGAGCAAGATCGAAGCGGCAAACTCGCGCGGAGCCTCCCAGAAACGGCGAGTGACCCTGGGATCCGACGCTGCCAAGAAAATTGCCACAGGCCTAGGCCCAGCGCTCACGACAACACCCATCATCAGCATCACCATCTCTCACAGTGACGACTGGAGCGCCAGACCCCATCTCTCTGCGGCATTTTCGAACCGGATCGGTGCGCGATGCGCCCCAGCAGGGCCCGAAACCGGGCGAAAAACGCCAGGCGTGAACAAGAAAGGCGCCGCCCGGATCTCAGGGAAGGGCGAGAGGCGCGCAGAAACTTCGAGACCGGATTCCGAAGCTGACGTGTGCTTCTGCTTGGTGGCGACATCCGAACCCTACCCCCGCCAACCATCGATTCTCCTGAATCGATGGGAGGCGGGAGTAGGGTTCGGACTACGCCACGTGATCGACGAATTCCGAACCTACCCCCGCCGCACATCGAGCTGCCCGAATCGTGGATCGGCGATGGGGCAAATAAGGGGCACCGACACCGCTACTCCCTGGACCGCTCCCAGGGTGCGCTCTGACCAGGATCTCGAGGGGAATCCAGCGGTGGCGACGAAGGCCTCCCAGGAGGCCCCCAGAAAGAGGAAAAAGGGCGAAGGGCAGCGGTATGGGCACCCGTTAAAGGGGCCCAGGGCCACACATACACACACACACAAACAACTACACACTAACCCCATGATTCAATATATTTTCCCACAGATTATGCGTTTTTGTCTTCCCCCCCACTTCCCATGTTTTCTCGCATTTTCCTGGGACGATGAACTGTGTCTCTGTGAATGTTTCCCCTCCTCAATGCGGCGGGATCGCGGTCGGACCTGACCCGCTGCGGCACGCTCGCCGAGAACCGCGTCCTCCCCCCCTCCGAGATCGGGGCCCCCGGGGCCGCGGGTAGGGAGGAGGAGGATGATGATAATGAGGAGGAGGAGGAGGAGGAGGAGGAGGAGGAGGAGGAGGAGGAGGAGGAGGAATGGCTGAATGGCTGAGAAGTGCACACACGTGCGCCCGCGGGGGGCCCAGGCTGGTCCTGACCAGCCCTGGACCCCCCGACCGTGACGAGGCCCTCGGAGACGCCGAAGTAGAGCAGCGTCACCTGCGGCCGAGAAGCTGGGCCATGACCTCGGGAGAGAAGGGGGAAGTGCCGTCCCGCTCGGCCTTCTCCAGCAGCTCCCGGCAGCGACCCTTCCTCTTCGGCACCGCGACAGCCTCCGAGACGCCGTCGCCCAGCGTAGCGCCTGCACACGGCGCCAGCGAGACCTGCGCGTCCATGCACTCCTCAGCGGCAGCGCCGCCGCGCGCCTCCCCCTGCGCCGCGTAGGAGGCATCCGACACCGCACCCTCGGCCGACTTCCAACGCCGTGCATCACAAGGGTAGCTGCACGCCGCCGCCGTGCCAGAGCTCCGCGACGGCTCAGGATGAGCCACGCAACGAGCAGCCACCTCCGAGTCCACGTCCACGCTCTCGCTCCCGCTGATCATGGAGTCAGTCACCTCTGCGCCTGGCATCGGCGTCTGCGAGACCTGCGGCTCCGCGAACTCCTCGGCAGCCTCGTCGACGCTCGCCTCCCCCTGCACAGGTTGAGCCATGCGCCGCCCAGCCAACTCCGAGTCCACGTCCCCGCTCTCGCACTGCTCGGTGCCTTCGTCGGACTCCGTCACGCGCGGCATCTGCACAGCGGGGGGCGGGCTCGGCGCGAACACCGTGGTACCGCAATTGCAGCGCACGCCCACAACTCGGCAGGCCGCCCGCGGCACGAACGGCATGGCCTCAGCCCGCATGCCACTCGCCGCATGCCCCAGACGGGGACCAGCCGCAGCCGAGGACAGCGCCGCCGAGGAAGCCGCCGTGAACCCGCCAGGCGGCACGCGGCGCGCATGCCAGGCAGTGTTCCGCCTGAGCCGCATCACACCAGTTACACGATCCCCTGCTGCAATCTTCTGCAAAGCCGGCCTCGACGCACGCTCGCGGTCCACCCACGAGCCCGGGGCGCCCCGTGCCGCAACCAGCGGCCGCAGTGCTGCTTCAAGAGCCGCGCGACCGCGCCGTCGAGCAGCACGCCTCGCCGCGGAAGCGCCGAGGGAGTCCGTTTTCATGATCCTGATCACACTGGGCCGCCACATCAGCGGGCAGCCCCCCGCAGCCATCCAAGGCGCGCCCGCCGCCGCCGCCACCGAGCCGCCGACCATGGGCGAAAAGGCAGCGGAGAAAGTGGGGAACACGGCTTGAGCCAAAATGGCTACGGAGGAGGAGGAGGAGGAGGAGGAGGAACTGAGGGAGAGGGGAGGGAGGAGGAGGGGAGGGGGGAGGGGGAGGAGGAGGGAGGAGGAGGGGAGGAGGAGGAGGATGAGGAGAAGTAGGAGGAGGAGGAAGGAGGAGAGGAGGAGGAAGTGAGGAGGAGGAGAAGGGGGATGGGGAGGAGGCGGAGAGGAGGAGGAGGGAGGAATGAGGGAAGAGAGGAAAAAAAAGTGAGAGAGAGGGGAGCAGCAGGAGATGGGGAGGAGGAGGAGAGGAGGAGGAGGGGAAAGATGAGGAGGGGAGGAGGAGGAGGAGGAGGAGGAGGAAGGAGGAGGAGGAGGGTGAGAGGAGGAGGAGGAGGGAAGAGGAGGAGGAGGAGCGGAGGAGTAGCATGATGTATTTAGTAGTAGTAGTCATTAGTAGTATTAGTGTAGTATTATGTAGTTAGGAGAGGAGATTTCCGGTCTGGCGCTTGCCGCCGACTGTGCTTCTTTCCTCTCGTCTCCTTTCTGCCCGCCCGGCGGGCTCCGCTCGTCCGTGGAGTTCTTGCTCGCCTCGCGCCGCGCCTTGGGGGGAGGAAGCCGCCCGTGCGCCCGTGCGAAAAACACACACAGAAACACACACACACACGACACAAAACATACACACGGAACAAAACACACAAACAACACAAACAACACACACACACACAAAACACAGAGAGATGTGTGTGGAAAAAAACTGACTGTGTGTTTTGTGTATGTATTTTGCCCGCAAATTTCTGCTGCGTTGCCTTGAGATTGTCTATTCATCTTCGTGGGTTTTTTTCTACAGATGCCGACCCTGGCCGGGCGCCCGTGCAACACACTCAGGCGCCCGAGCTATCTGGGGGTACAACTCGGGCCCGGGGCTGATACTTTGAGTTCGGGTTCCCGGAACATGAAACCGAGTTAGCCCTGACCCGCGTTACCCCTGATGATTCGGGGCTCTGGACGGCCGAATGATCCGGGGTAGCTCGGCTCCGGGACAACTCCGGTTCGGATTCCCGGAAACGAGCCCGAGTCAGCCCTGACCCGAGTTACCCCTGATGATTCGGGGCTCTGGACGCCCGAATGATCCGGGGTAGCTCGGGTCCGGGGCAACTCGGGTTCGGACTCCCGGAAATTGAACCCGAATTAGCCCTGACCCGAGCTACCCCTGATGATTCGGGGCTCGGACATACGGCGCCTGGTCCGGGGACGCCAGAGCAGAGGGACAAACAGCGGTATGAACAGACCGTAGGATGACGATGAACCACAGCATGTGGGGGGGAACGATTGGATCAGAAAATTTCCGGG
>CAUYUJ010020622.1:125887-153466 GCA_963575745.1 Prorocentrum cordatum | reverse complement strand
GGAGGAGGACGGGGCGTGACGATGGGAGAGGGGGGGGGGATTTCGAACCGCATGATCTGGGCGGCGGGCAGAGCCTCGCCCCCCGCGCACCGCCCACCGATCGATGAATTTTTGAGACTGCGAACAATCAGAATTCTGAGCGAAGCATGCGAAAGGCATTGCCGCTCTTGATACCCAAATGCGTTCTGGCGACGTCTTGGACGTCGATGCAAACGAGCTGATCCGTGTGCTGCCACACGGGTCCGCCCCTCGGGGCAAGGGCCATGCGCTTGGCAAGGCAAAACAGCACAGGCACGTCTGGGTGCATTACCCACTTGGCCTCAAAGAAACCTGAGACGCAGAAATACGCGCCCCCATGTTCCTCCGACTGCGTTGAAATGATGCGGCCAGCTCTTAACACGCCACGGGGCCAATGCAAACCCTTCGACGCGAACACGCTAGATGGTCTGTCACGCGGAGGCCACGCGGCAACCAAATCTTGAGCTTCTTTCTTCGGGCAGCAGAGCGCGAAACTGCTGCACTGTGACTGCGACAACCTGCACTCTAAATCCAGCAATAGTCGGTTCATGACCGACCTCGCGCGCCGCCCTATCGGCAGACGCGCAGCGTGCAGGCACGCGCCTTTGACTAGCCTCAGGCGCCGCTCGCAACTGAAACAGGACAGGTTAACTTTAAAGTCTCGGAGGTGATCAGCGACGTGGTACGTCATGTGGGTCTTGGGCTTCACGCTCGCAAGACCGCACAGCTCAATCATGAGCTGGTGATGCTCCTGATACAACGCTGTGAATCGATCGGCCAATGGCACGGCCTGATCCCCGAGATGCAAAATCCCGAGGATGCTCGCCATCAAATGGACAGCCCTACTGTGCTCGGCCAATATGCCTTGCGCGTCCAAAACCATGAAACAAAAATCCGCCTGCCCGCGCCCAGGCGGGCAACCGTGCCAAGGATGTGGGAGTTTGCTTGCACCCGCTAAGTGCGAAATAAAGTGTTCCGAACGTTCCCGCGTATCCTGAATGCCCATCGCCCCCGAGCGCGCTGCCCCCCTCCCCCCACCCCCACGTCGGAATCTCGCCAACCGCGCAAGTATAGTCAAGCACCTTCAATGCAACGAGCCCCTCGCTGGCAAAAAACCTAGAATGTTTATTCGGCCTGGGCACGTACCGCTTCTGGAAAAAATCCTGCTGGAGCCTGCGGAACTCAGGGCCGGTGTCAGCGTGGCGCAACATCTCAGCGGCAAAGTCGCCCAGATCACTCAGGGCGATGCCGCGCGACTGCAGCTCCTTTAAAAAATAATTGCAATGCCATTGCCACACGCCGCCCGATGCGATGAGGCAGTGCATCCAGTCATAATATAGGCTACTGACTGGCCGATACACATGTTTGAGTGAGACGTCAAATGCCAAGCCGCCTGGCTCAAAGTTGAGCCCGTATGATTGCTCCAGAAGCTCGAATTCTTTATTGCTTAAAAGTGGCCTCTTGGCAATTAGATCTTCTACAAGTTCCCAGGCTCGATCGTCTGTTTTCCTGTGGAACACTTCTGGGGTCGCCGTGGCGCAATGGAAAATATAATCGTCATCTTGGCAAGCCTCGGGCAGACTATTGCAGATGTTTGAACACAGCGCGCAGCAGGATGTTCCTGCAGCACCTTTTGTAGATCGGCATTCCTTGTGAGCCTTCTCGTCCATGATACAACAATGCAGGTCGCCCCGCAACGCGAAGACTCCGCCTCTGCCATCTGGGAGGCGCATGCCTCCTGGGAAACTGAACTGCCCGACGCCGAGCCCAGTGAAAAACGCATGAACAACATATTTCATGAGGCCCGCCAGCTTGTGTCGAATCCGAGCGAGCAGGTCATACTCGATCACGAACGCTGGAAACCAACCGAAATCTTGAGATCGGAACCAGCTGGGGAACTGACATATTGTCCAATACCCAACGCAGTACTTGTTGACCGAATCTGGTCTGAGCTGGTTGCCCGCGCTGGTTTCGTCCGCCCAGAGGGCGACGTGGGCGAACTCATGTCCTGCCGTGCAATCCTTCAGCAGCCTGGCGAAGGCAGGAACAGTGGACGTTAACCAATATAGAAGAGCGAATGGATTGATCAATTGAACTGGCATGCGCGTGCCATCGTCCATCTCCACATGAACATTCGTGTACAGGCCTCCGTGGTTCGTACTCACTCCGTCTATGTGCCGCACAAGCTGAGGCCCTAGGTTCGTCGGGTTGTCAAGGTTGCCTTCTTCTCGCGCCGCTGCGATGGCGCGAGCCACTGATCCGAGAGACGTCGAAATTCCACATAGCGCAAGAAGCCGCGGACGTTTGGGCGGATGCGCCATGCACATGGATCAGTTTGGGCCCGCGCGGCTACAGAAGAACAGGCGGCAAGCCCGAGGGTGGGGGCAGGAGCACCAGCAGTGACGCTATGATCCACCGCCGCCTGCGCGGCAAAGGCGTGTTAAAATGCTAGTGGGCTGTCTGGGAGTGTTGTGCACTATTCTATATAAAACGCTCCGAAACGTTATGAAAAGTTATGAAAAGTTATGAAAAGTTATGAAAAGTTATGAAAAGTTATGAAAAGTTATGAAAAGTGATTAAAAAAATTATGAAAAGTTATGAAAAATTATCAAACGTCAGACGGAAAACCTTTCAAACACGGCCAGCTATTACAAAAAGTTAGAACTTGAGTACAGGGTTTTTGCTTTTTTTTTTTTTTTTTGTTTTTTTTTTTTTTTATTTTTTTTTTTTTTTTTTGGTTTCCCCCCCCCCACCCCACCCCCCCCCACAACCCCCCCCCCCCCCCCCCCCCCCCCCCCCCCCACACCCCCCCCCAATCCACACCCCCCCCCCCCCCCCACCCCCCCCCCCACCCACCCCCCCCCCACCACCCCCCCCCCCCCACCCCACCCCCCTGCACTTGCGTAACTCAATTGTTATCCCCCCGCAAACCAAGTTACAACAGCCACAACAGCAAAATCCATGAAGTGGTCCGGTGTCACACGCGTGGTCCGGTTGGTCCGGTTGGTCCGGGTGGTCCGCGTGGTCCGGTATAGCCGAGGTTGGTCCAGGTGGTCCGGGTGGACCGGTGGATCCGGTCGGTCCGGGTGGTCCGGTTGGTCCGGTTGGTCCGGTTGGTCCGGTGGGTCCAGGTGGTTCGGTTGCTCCGGCCGGTCCGGGTGGTCCGGTTGCTCCGGTTGCTCCGGGTGGTCCTAGTGGTCCGGTTGGTCCGTTTGGTCTGGTTGGTGCAAGCGAGCTTCAAGCCTGAGCCGGAGGTACAGCCTCGGCATGCACACCGCAATGCAAACTGATCAAAAGCTGAATAGCCCTCTCAACTTGCTGAAATCTAACTTGAAATGTACTTGTAAGCGGAAATCTAAATTTAAGGTTAAATCTAAATTTAACTTTAGATCTAAATTAAGTTTAAACTTAAATATAACTTTAAATGCACATTCAACTTTACACCTAAGTTTACACAAACATTGAAATCCACTGCTGAATTCCAATTCCAGTGTGACCTTCAAGCCTGAGCTGGAGGTACAATCTCGGCATGTTCTGCAATGCAAAACGAACAAGAGCAAAATTGTCAGCTGAAGTGGCACTTGCATTGAAATCTAACTTGAAATTGACATGTAAACGCAAATCTATATTTAAATTTAGATTGAATGTAAATGTAAATTGAAATTTGAATATAGATTGAGTTCTAAACTTAAATCTAAATATACATGTCAATTTTAATATAAGTTTGCGCATACATTCAAATCCACGGGACAAAAAAAGGAAAGGCCGCAAATATATACAAAAAGGGACCAAAGGGATAAACTGATAACACAAATATGATAAGCACAATTTCTAAGCAAAATGGGACTTGAAGGCACGCAAAGAGAACAACGAACACAAAAAAAGACTAAATAAACAAACGAACGGGACAAACAAAAGGGACAAACGAGAACCGACAGAAAAACTGGAGAAAAGCGCACAGCATTTACCCCTTTAGAAGACTCAAAAAAGCCCTCGCGGGGCGGCGGCTCTCCTCCTCCTCCGTCTCCTCCCCCTCGTCCTCCTTCTCATCCCTCCGCCTCCTCAGCCACACCATCACCATCACCACCGCCATCATCATTACCACCATCATCAAGCCTGGAGATACAACGCGTCACAGAAGACGATAAGCACAGCTTCTAAGCAAAATGGGACTTGAAGGCACACAAAGAGAACAACGATTACAAAACATGGCAAAATAAGCAAACGAAAAAGGACACAGAAAAGCGACAAACGAGAACTGACACAAACAACTGGATAAAAACGCGCAGCATTTACCCCTTTAGAGGACCCAAGAAACCCTCGCTGGGCGGCGGCTCTCCTCCTCCTCCTCCTCCTCCTCCTTCTCCTTCCCCTCATCCTCCTTTTCTCATCCCTCCGCCTCCTCAGCCACACCATCACCACCACCATCGCCATCATCAGTACCACCATCATCAAGGGCCCAGGGAGGTACCAGCCCCAAAAAGAAGGGGGGAGAAAATAGGCCGGAACTACGGGGGAAGGTTTCAGTAGAATTCCGTGTGGTGGATTTCAATAGGATTCCTTTTGTAAAGAATTTCAGTAGGATTCCTTTTGTCGATTGTTTCAATAGAACTCCTTTTGTAAAGGTTTCAATCGGATTCCTCTTGTAAAGGGTTTCAAAAGGAACTTGATCCAGAGGCGCCATCATCACCGTCATCGTTATCGTCATCGTCATCCTCATCGTCATCATCATCATCATCATCATCATCATCACCACCACCACCACCACCACCAGTAATCTCCAGGTGGTCCGGGTGGTCCGGATGCATGGTCTGGGTGCTCCAGGCCGGGAGGTCTGGGAGGTCCGGGTGGTCCGGAAGAACCGGGTGGTCCGGGTGGTCCGGGTGGTCCGGTTGGTCCGGTTGGTCCGGTTGGTCCAGCTGGTCCGGTTGGTCCAGTGGTCTGGGTGGTCCGCGGCTGGTCGGGGTGGTCCGCGGCTGGTCCGGTTGGTCCGGCTGGTCCGGGTGGTCCGGTTAGTCCGGGTGGTCCGGGTGGTCCGGCGGGTGGTCCGGGTCATCCGGGTGGTCCGGTTGGTCCAAGTGGTCTGGGTGGTCCGGGTGGTCCGGGTGGTCCGGGTGGTCCGGGTGGTCTGGGTGATCCGGGTGGTCCAGGTGGTCCGGATGGTCCGGTTGGTCCGGGGGGTGGTCCGGGTGGTCCAGTTGGTGGTCCGGGGACGTGGGGGCGACTCTAATGGCTTCCTCAAGCCACGATCCCAGCAGAGCTGCAGGTCCGCCTACAGCCCAGCCCATCAACCATCATCGTCATCATCGTCATCATCATCATCATCATCATCATCATCATCATCATCACCACCACCACCATCATCATCATCATCATCATCATCATCATCATCGTCTCAGTGCACCCGAGTTGGGTCGTTGGAACTATTCTGGGCAGAGCAGTCCAAGGCTCCCCCCTGCAGGCAGAGCAGTCCAAGGTTCCCCCCTGCAGGCCGACACGTGTCGGTGCTGCGGCGCGCTTGATTACCGAACCCCGTCTCCTCAGGCACCATTCGGGCGGCCTGGCTAAAGAAAGCGAACACAGGAGGCTGGGGGGCTGCCGTCCTCCTCATCCTCATCATCCTCCTCCATCGTCCCTCTCCCTGCTCCCTCCTCCTCCTCTTCGCGCCCGCCTCCTCCCTCTCCCGTCGCCCGTCACCTCCCTCCATGCTCCTTCGAAGAGGCCCTGCGCACACACGGGACGGGCGCGGGCTGGGCCGGCAGCAGGGGCCGGGAGGGCACCTGGGCGGGAACTCGCCGAAGCACTCGCCGTCCTGGCCCACGGCGCGGGCGGGGCGGGGGAGTCCATCCTGCTGCTCCTGCTGCTCCTGCTGCTCCTGCTGCTCTCTGCTGCTCCTGCTGCTCCTGCTGCTCCCGCTGCTCCTGCTGCTCTCTGCTGCTCCTGCTCCTGCGGCTGCTCCTTCTCCTCCTGTGCCTCCTCTTCTGCTCCTGGTCCTGCTGCTCCTCCTGCTCATGCTCCTGTCCCTCCGGCTTCTGCATCAATACCCAGGTAAAGGGTGTCGGAATGCCTCGGTACGTCGTTCCCCTCCAGTTTCCTGAAGCCAGGCTGGTCTCTTTTGAACCATGTGGCAAGAAGGCCGAAAAGGAAGATCAAATACGGAAGCAACATGCAGCATGGAGCAGCCGAAAATAAAGATCATCAAATACGGAAGCAACTGCAGCAGCAATATATCAAATATGAACCAGAATGACATTCGATGGAGAAGCACGAGAAGCAAAATACCCTGGAGATTCGTCTGGCAGCGGTGAGAGGCTCCGTCTCATCCTCTTGTTTCTCCTGCTCTAGCTGCAGCTGCTGCTGCTGCTGCTGCTGCTGTTCCAGCTCCTCCTCATCATGATGCTGCCCCTCCTGCTGCAGCTCCTCCTTTTCCTGCTCCTCCTACTCCTCCTGCTCCTCCTCATCCTCCTCCCGCTGCTGATCCTCCTCCTCCTCCTTCTCCTGAGGCTTTTCATCATCCTACTTTCTGCGCGAGTCGGAAAAGACAACAGGTGGTCGGATCGTCAATGGAAACGGCCAGTAGAGAAACGACAGACATTAGCAGCGGCCACGCGAGAAACTCGAAGGGCCCACGAACCAGGTAAGGAGCCTAAATCAACTGTCGTAGTGGCACGTGTGTTATACGGGTGTTGTGCAATACATTCCCTTCCCATATGAGTTCTATTATGCTATGCAGCAGCAGCATTGGCACCATCATCATCCCTGTCCTCCCCCATTCCTCCTCTTCCAGCCCCGCAGCAGAAGGGTCCTGTGGTCGTGCCTGCGCCGTCAAGGCTGGGGCCTTCGCCTCCAAGTTGCCAACCGTGTAGACCACCAGGGAGGTAGTCTCGAAAAGCTCCTGGGGCAGGGGGGATAGAGAAGAAGAGGCAGGAGGAGGGGAGAAGAGGGAGGGGGAGGAGGAGGAGAGAAATGGAAGGACGGAGGAGGAAACGAGTGGGGGCAAGGGAGGATATGGACGGAGGGGAAGAGGAGGAAGGGAAGGTGGAGGAGGGCGAGGCGAAGGACTGGGAGGAGCAGGGTCGAAGGCCAGATGAAACCCAAGATGCACGATCGATGTTGCAACGCACCCTCCCGTCCCGAGCCCCCCTCGCCATACACCCGCACAAACAAGATGTGTCACGAGACGGGCGCGGGATGTGGCAAGTGCCCCCCTTGAAAGACGAGCGTCCAGTGGGCCAGTCAGGCGAGAACCCCGTGCTCAAAAAGGGCCGTCCGCCAGAAGTGCAAAGTGGCAGGGTCGAGGTTCACAGACCTGCCCCGCAGGAGCCCCGTGCTGAGGAGGATCTGCCCTACACGTGTGAAACTGCTGCGGAAGTGCGAGACTCGAACCGACAAGTACAGAGGCATTGAGCGAGACCCCGTGCGCGACAAGAGCCACACCCCATCAGAGCACGAGGATCAGGGGAAGGTGGAGGAGGAACGAGGGGGGCGACGACGACAAGGAAGGACTCGGACCAAGAAGTATGGCCTGCGCTGGGGCGAGTGCGCCATTCGGAACGGCCAACGCTGCACTGGGGGCACACGTTCATTGGACCAAAGCAGAAAATACTCCGACGCCTCCTTCTCCTCCTGTCTGGTACTCCTCATCCTGCTTCATCTTCCTGCCTCCCCCTGCTCCTCCAGCCTTCTCCTCCTCCTCCTCCTCCTCCTCCTCCTCCTCCTGCTCCTCCTGATCATCATCAGCATCATCATCATCATCATCATCATCATCATCATCATCAGCAGCAGCAGCAGCAGCACCAGCATCATCATCATCATCATCATCATCATCATCATCATCATCATCATCATCATCATCATCATCATCATCATCATCATCTATCCATCATCATCATCATCATCATCATCATCATCATCATCATCATCCTCATCTCATCATCATCCTCATGCCTCATCCTCATCTCATTATCATCCTTCATCCTCATCATCATCCTCATCCTTATCATCATCAACCACACCACCAGCATCATCATCATCACCACCACTCACCACATCATCATCAGCATCATCACCATCGTCGTCATCATCATCAGACATCATCATCATCAGCATCATCATATCACATCATCATCATCATCATCATCATCATCATCATGGTCTCGTCATCATTCATCATGATCATCATCATAATAATCCCTCCTCTTCATCATCATCATCATCATCATCATCATCATCATCATCATCATCATCAGCATCATCATCATCATCTCATCATCATCATCATCATCATCATCATCATCATCATCATCATCATCATCATCATCATCATCATCATCATCATCATCATCTACTTTTCTTTTTCTTCATCATCCATCTCCCGATGCCTTATCCTGCCTCATGCCTCCTCCTCGTCCTCCACCTGCCTCCCCGTCCTGCCTCTTCCTCATATCCTCCTCCTCCTCCTACTCCTCCTCATCATCATCAGCATCAGCATCAGCATCAGCATCAGCATCAGCATCATCATCATCAGCATGATCAGCATTATCAGCATTACCATCATCATCCTCATCATCATCATCATCATCATCGTCATCATCATCATCATCATCATCATCATCATCATCATCAACTACTCTTCTGTTTCTTCATCATCCATCTCCCGATGCCTTATCCTGCCTCCTGCCTCCTACTCGTCCTCCACCTGCCTCCCCATCCTGCCTCTTCCTCATATTCTCCTCATCCTCCTCCTCATCATCATCATCATCAGCATCATCATCATCATCATAATCCTCATCCTCATCCTCATCCTCATCCTCATCATCATCATCATCATCATCATCATCATCATCAGCATCATCATCAGCATCATCATCATCAGCATCATCATCATCATCATCATCATCATCATCATCATCATCATCATCATCATCATCATCCTCATCCTCATCCTCATCCTCATCATCATCCGCCTCCTCCTCCTCCTCGTCCTCCTCCTCCCCCTGCTCCTCCTTTTGCTCCTCCTCCTCCTCCTCCTCGTCCTCCTCCTCCTCATCCTCCTCCTCTTTTGCCTCCGCGGGTGGCACCGCAGGCGCAGACCGCATCCTCCTCCAACGTCCTGCCTCCGCTTTCCTGCCTCCTGCCTCCCCCTCCCTCCTGCACTCCCCGTTGCTGCATCCTCAGTCCTGCCCCCGTCGTCCTTTCTCCTCCTTCCCCCCCCCCTCCAGGAAGACGACGCCAACTGGCAATCGCTGAAGACGATGAATACATCGCCGGCGCACGACGTCGCCGAAGGACGACAGGCGCCCGGCGACCAAGACTACGAGCGACAACGACCAGCGGCGACCCTCGACGACGACGACCACGACGACGACGACGACGCGCTGACTGACTGACTGACTGGCTGACTGGCTGACCGACCGACCGACCCACCCACTGACTGACTGACTGACTGACTGACTGACTGACTGACTGACTGACTGACTGACTGACCAACCGACCGACCGATCCACCGACCCTTCGACCGATCGACGACGACGAAGCACGGAGAAAAAGATTCGGTGACATCCGACGACGGCGCAATAAATTGGCATCAGGGAACAAGGTCCCGAACGAAGCGGGCTCTTCCGTGGGATAGCTTGCGTATCCTCGATCCTCGATCCTCAATCCTCTATCCTCGATCGATCCTCGATCCTCGATCCTTGATCCTCCATCGATCCTCGATCCTCGATCCTGGAGGCGTGTTTGACGGTCCTGTGGGCCGGGAAGGGCCCCGGGAGGCCGACAACGGCGACATTTATCAGGGGGGACCTCACTCTTCGTGGCGAGGCGACGTCCTTGGCCAACGCCACATCGCAGTTCATTGCGAGGGAGATCGGCTGCTCGCGGTTCAGCCAGGCTGCCAGCTCCACCAGAACGTCCGGGCCGAGGCCCGCGGGCGCGGTCACGTCGAGGTAAGCCTCCCGCCACTGCTCGTCGATGTCCGCGGGGGGGCGCTCGCCCATCCTTCAGGCGTGGTCGGAGGTGGTCCTGGCCCCAATGTGCCCCCAGCGTGTCGATCCATTCTAGAGTAAGGTCGGGCCTGTCCCCCTACAGGCGGATTTCGGATGAAAAATGAAAGAAGAAATAAAATTAAAAAATACTCCAAAATGGTCAAAAATGGTCGAGACATCGTCCCCAGACTATTTTTTTGACTACTTTTGAACATTCTCCCTGTAGAGGGACAGGCCCGACTGGATTCTGGAGCCCCCCTGCGGCCCTCCGGGCCTCTGGAGGGGCGCCGTGGAAGCCACCTGAGCTTCCCTGGAGAGGCTGGGGTCCACTTGGGCCAGGGCCAACCCGTGGCAAAACCTGAGAGAAGAAGCGACACGTGCATGCTGGACAGCGTGGACCCCGAAAACCGAATCCTTGCACTCTGGACGTGGGGCCTGTGAGCTGCAGTCTGCGCTGCGCCATCTGCGCCGCGCACGACCACCTCCGATGCTCGTGCAAGGATCCCACCCACCCATCCACCCGCAACACGATGGCAAAACTCACATGGCGGCGACAACGATCACGATGATTACGATGATCATGTTCATGACGACTGTGGGGACGACGTCGACGACGACGACGACGACGACGACGACGACAACGATGGTGATGGTGGTGGTGATGGTGATGGTGACGGTGACGGTGACGGTGACGGTGATGGTGACGATGATGGTGATGGTAATGCTGATGCTGATGCTGATGCTGATGCTGATGCTGATGCTGATGCTGATGCTGATGCTGATGCTGATGCTGATGCTGATGCTGATGCTGATGCTGATGCTGATGCTGATGCTGGTGATGATGCTGAGGATGATGCTGATGATGATGAATTGACGATGATGATGATGATGATGATGATGATGATGATGATGATGATGATGATGATGATGATGATGATGATGATGATGATGATGGCAATGATGACACTGACAATGACAATGACAATGATGATGATACTGATGATGATGATGTTGCTGGTGCTGTTGCCGATGCTGATGCTGATGATGATGATGATGATGATGATGATGATGATGATGATGATGATGGTGATGGCGATGGTGATGGTGACGATGATAATGAGACTGATAATGATGGTGATGATGATGAAAAGCTGATAGTGATGAAAATAACGGTGGCAGCAGCGACGCTGGCAATGACGATGACGTGCGGGGAGGATGATGCGGAAGTACGCGCGCGCAGACACATTGACGAGAGCGACGGCATCGACGATGACGTTATGCTGGCAGTGGAGACGACGACGACGATGGTGATGATTATGATGAGGATGACGATAGCAATGATGACGCTGACGATTTAACGGGCGAAGAACGGTGTAAAATAAACTTTTTCGCTGTCGGGGGCGCCTGTCCCAGGGCGGCTGGAAAGTTTATACCCTTACGGTGGCACCGTAGGGGTATAAACTTTCCAGCCGCCCAGGGGCAGGTGTCTCCGACGGCGGAAAGTTTATGTTATACCGTTCTTCGCTCGCTGAACGATGATGATAACGATTGTAGGAAACGGGTCCCCGCAGGAATTCCGAAAACCTGCAATACCTTTGACTGAGTGAACCAGTGGGTGTTCGCAAGTTGATAAACACCTCTGCGGAAGAGGTCTCCAAGATGACCCAACAAGCCTCCAAGATGCCCCAAGAGGCCTCCAGGAGCACTCCCAAGAGGGCCCCAAGAGGCAAAAATCAATGTTTTTTCTTAGGTTTTGGACAGATTTGGGCGTTTCAACCTTTTCGGTTCCCCGACGCCCCTAAACGGCTCAAGAGGCCTCCAAGATCGCCCCAAGAGGGCCCAAGAGGCCCTCAAAAGGGCCCCAAGACGGCCCAAGACGGCTCCAAGACGGCCCCAGAGGCCTCCAGGACGGCCCAAGAGGGCCCCAAGAACGCCCCCAACACGGTCCAAGAGAGGTCCGAGACGCCCAAAGATCGCTCCACGACGCCCAAGATGGCCTCCGGACGGCCCAAGACGTCTCCAAGATGGCCCAAGAAGCCTCCAGGATGCCCCAAGAGGCCTCCAAGAGAACTCCCAAGAGGGCCCCAAGAGGCAAAAAACTCTGTTTGTCCTTTGATTTCGGGAAATATCTGGGCGTTTTAACCTTTTCGGTTCCCCGACGCCCCTAAACGGCTCAAGAGGCCTCCAAGATCGCCCCAAGAGGGCTCAAGAGGCCCCCAAGAGGGCCCCAAGACGGCCCAAGACGGCTCCAAGACAGCCCCAGAGGCCTCCAGGACGGCCCAAGAGGGCCCCAAGAACGCCCCCAACACGGTCCAAGAGAGGTCCGAGACGCCCGAATATCGCTCCACGACGCCCAAGATAGCCTCCAGACGGCCCAAGACGTCTCCAAGATGACCCAAGAAGCCTCCAAGATCCCCAGGAGGTCTCCAAGTGCATTCCCAAGAGGGCCACAAGAGGCAAACAAACTATGCTTTTCCATAGGTTTTGGACAGATTTGGGCGTTTCAACCTTTTCGGTTCCCCGACGCCCCTGAACGGCTCAAGAGGCCTCCAAGATCGCCCCAAGAGGGCCCAAGAGGCCCCCAAGAGGGCTCCAAGATGGCCCAAGACGGCTCCAAGACGGCCCAAGAGGCTCCAAGACGGCCCAAGAGGGCCCCAAGAACGCTTCAAGAACGCCCCAAGAGGGAGTTCACGAAACAGAATTTCGAGCTCTCGGCCCTTAGAGGCCCCCGGGAGGCCCCAAGACGCCCCCAAAGGCCCCAAGAGGCCCCCAAGAGGCCCTCAAGAGGCCCCAAGAGGCCCCCAAGAGGCCCCCAAGAGGCCCTCAAGAGGCCCCCAAGAGGCCCCCAAGAGGCCCTCAAGAGGCCCCCACGATGGCACCAAAGCCGTCAAAAAGCTGCAAACACCTAGAAGCCCCATGAAAAAAACAACAACAAATTTATCGACAACTACACAGCTCCCGACGCCGCAGCTCCACACTGCAAACGACCACTCGGACAGGCGACCACGGTGCGACATTATGGGCCGGCGGAATGAGCGAAGCGATTAAATAAACTTTTTCGCTGTCGGGGGCGCCTGTCCCAGGGCGGCTGGAAAGTTTATACCCCTACGGTGGCACCGCAGGGGTATAAACTTTCCAGCCGCCCAGGGGCGGGTGTCTCCGACGGCGGAAAGGTTATGTTATACCGTTCTTCGCTCGCTGAACGAGGATGATAACGATTGTGCTGATACGATTATGAGGAAACGGGTCCCCGCAGGAATTCCGAAAACCTGCAATACATTTGACTGATTGAACCAGTGGGAGTTCGCAAGTTGATAAACACCTCTGCGGAAATGGTTCGAAAACAACTGGGTGTGGAAAGATTTCGACGTGCGCGCCCGGAGACGCGCGCATGTTGCCGGCATGTTATTGTTTGACAGAGGTGGCGGGCGCGCAATGGTTGTTGAAAGTGCTTGGCATGCGCTCGCGCGTGGCCCGCATGGTCTCGTGTGACAAGACGATTAAACACCTGAGAGTATCTTGATTCTGTGAGTGCGAGACGCAGAATTACATCAACTTTTCGGTTGAAAGCAGCTGGCCTTTGATAGTTGTTGGCTAGCAGCGACTTGCAGTGATCCTGCCGAAAGACTCGACCAGATGCGGGTGCGAGTGCCGCATAGCAGGTAGGACAAATAAACGACAGCTCCCCACGGAGCCACGAAACGTGTGAGGAGGGGGCCGAAACGGGTGCGGTGACGCCACGCGAACCCTGCCACTGGGGCCTCCGGTGGGGTTCCCTATGGAGCCACGAAACGTGGATGGGGCGTGCCGACATGGGCGCGGTGGCGCCATGCGAGCCCTGCCAATGGGGCTTTCGGTGGGGCCCCCTAAGGGGCCACGAAACGTGTGAGGGATGTACAAACATGGGTGCGGTGGCACGATGCGAACCCTGCCACTGAGGCCTTCTGTGGAGCTCCCTATGGGGCAACGATACGTGTGAGGAGCGTGCCAACATAGGCGTGGTGGCGCCGTGCGAACAGTGCCACTGGGGCCCTGGAGTTCCCTACTGGGCCACGATACGTGTGAGGGGGGTGCCGACATGGGTTTGGTGGCGCCATGCGAACCCTGCCATTGAAGCCTTCAGTGGGGCTCCACATGGGGTCACGAAACTATGAGGGGTGCACCGACATGAGCGGACGGCGCCATACAGTGAGGTGTTCCCTGGAAGTCCCTACGGGGCCACGAAACGTATGAGGGGTGTGCCGGACCAGATGCGATGGCCCCATGCGAACCCTACCACTGGGGCCCTCGGAGATCCCTATGGTGTCGCGATACGTGTGAGGGGTGCGCCTACATGGGCGCCGTGGCGCCATGCGAACCCTGCCATTGGGGCCTTCGGTGCGGCCCCCTTTATGGGACCAATAAACATGTCACGGAGGTGCCAGATTCGACGTGGTGGCCCCTGCCACTATGTTTTTGTGTGGGCCCCATATGGGGCCACGAAACGTGTGAGGGGTGTGCTGATATTGGAGAGAACGCGTTTCACAGGCGCTTGTCTGGCGAAAATTCGGCGGCGCGTTTCGAAAAAGGGGGTGGGCCCCCCTCCAACACTCGGCGCCGTCGATCAAAACCAGGGGGACCCCCCTCCCCCCCAATCCCCCCCTCCCGAAATCCCCCCCCCTCCCAAATTGAGGGGAGGGGGTTCAAACCCCCTTGGTCGGCGCCGGCGCCAGCGCTGGCGGCCGCCAGCAGCGCCCACGTCACGGCGGGGACGCAGCGTCGATGAAGCCCACGGTGGGGGGTTGAACCCCCCCCCCCCTGGCGCCGGGGGGAGGGATTGAAGCCCCCCCCATCCCCCCACCCCCCCCACCCCCCTCGAGCCGGTGCCAGCGCTGGCGGCGGCCAGCAACGCCCACGGCGGGGACGCAGCGACGATGACCAGAGGCAGCCAAGGGGGGGGGTGAAACCCCCCCCCTCCCCCTGGCGCCGGGGGGGAGGGGGGTTGAACCACCACCCCTCGAGCTGGCGCCGGCGCTGGCGGCGGCCAGCAGCGCCGGCGCTGGCGCCGGCGACGTCGGGGACGCAGCGACACTTACCACTACTACCACCACCACCACCACCTCCGCCTCAACCCACCACCACCACCACCAACAGCACAACCCACCACCACCACCACCACCACCACCACCACCGTCGTCCTCGTCGACGCTCCCCGCCACCGCCGCCCGCCGCCGCAGATGCTGGCGCCGGCCCAGAAATGGAAATCGTCGTCCCCGCCGCCGTCGCCGCCGCCGACGCAAGCGCCGGCTCGAGGAGAGGGGAAGCAGGGGGGGGGTTCGAACCCCCCCCCCCGTCACGGAAAATGGGGGAGGGCGGGGAGAGGGTCCCCCCCCATTCCGTCACGGGAGGGGGGGGGTTCGAACCCCCACCCCCACCCCGTCCATCCAGGGGGGGGGGATCCGGTTTCAGCCCCCCCCCTCCTCCAAGCGACCACAGAACGCGCTCTTTCTGATATTGGGAAGGCGGCACTACGCACACCACTCTGCCACTGGGGTCTTCTAGGGCCTTTGGTAGACCTCCCTGTGGGGCCACGAAACGAGTGAGGGGTGTGCCGACATGAACGCGGTGGCGCCATGCGAACCCTGTCAATGGGGCCTTCGGTGAAGATCACTGCGGCGCCACCAAACGTGTGAGGGGGGTGCTGAACTTGATGCGGTGGCGCCATGCGAACCCTGCCACTGGGGCCTTCGGTGGGGCTTCCTACGGGGCCACGAAACGTGTTTGGGGGAGGGGGAGAATGGGAGCGGTGGCGCCATGCGAGCCCTGCCAATGGGGCATTCGGTGGAGATCCTCATGGGGCGACGAACCGTGTGACGGGTGCGCCGAAATTGGTGTCCTGACGCCATGCGAACCCTGCCACTGGGGCCTTCGATGTGACCCCCTTGTGGGGCCACGAAACGTATAAGGGGTGTGCCGAAATGGGCGCGGTGGCGCCATGCGCACTCTGCCTCTGGGGCCTTCGGTGGGGCGCCCTATAGGGCCGCGAAACGTGTAAGGTGTATGCCGAAATTGGTGCGGTGGCGTCATGCGAAACCCGCCACTAGGACCTGCGGTGGAGCTCCCTGTGGGGACAACGTACCATGCGAGAAATGATGACGCAAATGACTATGGCGCTAACGGTGATGATGATGACGATGAAGACGACGAGGGGAAAGCAGGAAGAGGAGGAATGAGGAGGCTCAGCCCTTCAAAGCGAGAACCCAACACCACAGGATGGTTGGGGGAAATGAGGTTCAATGGTGTTGGCATGCGCGCGCGGCGGCGCGCGCATATGCCCCGCATCGTATCTGCAACAAGGGATTACTATAAAACTATCCAGGCGAAGAACTCAACCACATGCAGTTGTGGATAACGCAGCTGTGGGAATCGTCTGCGATGGCGCTTCCTACGGGACAGCGAAGCGTATGAGCGGTGTCCAAAAACGGGGCGGGGGGACGCAGGTGAACCCTCGCACTGGGGCCTTCGGCGAAGCTCCATATGGGGCCACGGAACGTGTGAGAGGTGTGCCGACATGGCACTGGGGCCTCTGGTAAGGCCCCGTGGGGAGCCACAAAAAGTATAAAGGTGTACCGACATTGGGCGGGGGGGGGCGCATGTGGACCCTCCCACTGGGGCCTTCGGTGGAGCTGCCTATGGGGACACGAACCGTGTGATGGGTGTCCCGACATGGGCGGGGGGGCGCCTATGGACCTTCCAGCTAAAGCCGTCAGTGCAGCTCCCTATGGGGCCATGAAACGTGCGAGGGGTGTGTCGAATTGGGGCAGGGGTGACGCATGTGCACCCTCCCACTGGAGCCACGAAACGTTAAGGGGTGTACCAAAATGGTGCGGGGGACGCATGTGGACCCTCTCACCAGCTCCCGTGAGGACCGCCGGTGGAGCTCTGAATGGGGCCACGAAAAACGTTTGAGGGGTGTGCCGACATTAAACGGGGGAACACATGTGAACCCTCGCGCTGGGACCTTCGGTGAGATTCCCTATGGCGCCACGAACCGTGCGCGGCGTGTGCCGTAATCGGGCGGGGGGGGGCGCATCCTGAAAAGCTCCCTGTGGGGCCACGACACATGTGAGAGGCGTGCTGGAATGGTGCGGGCGGACACATGTGGACCCTCCCACTGTGGCCTTCGGTAGAGCTTGTTATGGGTCGACGAAACATGTGAGGGGTGTGCCGAAATAGTGCGGGGGGGGGCGCATGTGGACCCTGCCACTGGGGCTTCAGGTACGGGGCAACGAAACATATGAGGGGTGCATGACATGCGGAGGGCAGGGGCAAGGGTGGGAGGAGGGAGGAGCGGAAAGAGGAGGAGAGGACAGGAGTGACGCGGGGCGCTAACTCATCAAAACGAGGACCCAACACCACAGGATGGTTGGAAAACACGTTTCGATCGTGCAGGTTTCCAAATTACCATCGCGAAAGACCCAACCATTTGCGGGTGAGATACCGCCTGCAGGTGGAACAAAAGAGTGACAGCTCCCTGTGGGGCTACGAAAAGTGTGAGGTGTGCCAATATGAGCGTGGTGGCTCCGTGGAAATAGGGCCTTCGGTGGAGCTCCGTATGGGGCCACGAAGCGTGTGAGGGGTTTGCCGACATGGGCGCGGTGGCGCCATGTGAACCCTGCCATTGGGAGCCTCGGTAGGGCTCCTTATGGGGGCACGAAACGCGTGAGGGGGGTGCCGAATTTGATGCGGTGGTGCCATGCCGAACCCTCACCCGGGGGCCTTCGGTGGAACTCCTTCTGGGGCCACGAAACATGTGAGGGCTGCGCCTACATGGGTGCGGTGGCGCCATGCGAACCCTGCCACTGGGGCCTTCGATGGAGATCCCTATGGGGCCACGAAACGTGTGAGGGATGTGCCGGAATGGGTGCGGTGGCGCCGTGCGAGCCCTACCACTGGGGCCATCGGCGGAGCTCCCTATGGGGCAACGAAACGTGCGAAGTCTGTGCCAGAATTCGCGCGGTGGCGCCATGTGAACCCTGCCGCTGGAGGGAAGAGCTCCCCGTGGGGCCACGAAACATGTGAGGGCTGCGCCTACATGGGTGCGGTGGCGCCATGCGAACCCCCCCACTGGGGCTTTCAATAGAGCTCCCTACGGGGCCACGAAACGCGTGAGGGGGGTGCCGAATTCGATGCGGTGGCGCCACGCCGAACCCTCCCCCCCGGGGCCTTCGGTGGAACTCCTTATGGGGCCAGGAAGCGTGTGGTGGGTGTGCCGAAATGGGCACGGTGGCGCCATGCAAACCCTCCCACTGGGGCCTTCACTGAGCTCCCTACGGGGGGTGCAGGAGGAGGACGAGGAGGAGGAGAAGGAGGAGGAGGAGGAGGAGGAGGAGGAGGAGGAAGAGGAGGAGGGGGAGGAGGAGGAGGAGGAGGAGGAGGAGGAGGAGGCCACGAAACGTGCAAGGTGTGTGCCGAAATGGGCGCGGTGGCGCCGTGAGAGCGGAGCTCTCTGCGGGGGCCACGGAACGCGTGAGGGGCGTGCCGACATGGGCGCGGTGGCGCCATGCAAGCCCTCTCACCGGGGCCTTCGGTAGAGCTCCTTGCGGGGCCGCGAGACGTACTGCAGGTCCGTGCCGTGTCGACCCTGGCGTTGGTTCCTGACACCGCGCTGGATCGTTCAACCTTGAACGATCGGCCGTCTCCGTCCGATCGTTCAACATCGACCGATTCTGGGCCGCCGTCGGCGTTCAACGTTGAACGTCGGCGGCGGGGTCGCCGCCGGTCGACACGACGCGAACCTACCGTATGAGGGGGGTGCCGAGACAGGGGCATGTGGAGGCCAGAGGAAGGGGTGGGAGAAGGGAGGAGCGGGAGGAGGGAGGAGAGAGCGAGACGCGGGGCGCTGTCTCGTCAAAACGAGGACCAGCACCACAGGATGACTGGGAATCAAAACAAAACACACACACACAAAGAAAGAAAACAAAAAAAACTAAGCATGACAAAACAACACAAAGAAACAACCAAAAACTGTAAGAGGGAGATGTCGCTGGCCTCGACAGCGACTCAAAAAAGGGGCATGTGTTGTGCAAGCTGCATAGTGTGATCTGTGTGGTGCGAGCTATGAAGTGCAATCGACACAGTGCAAATACGTTGACGAGTTGAAGATCGTGAACTCCAATGCTCAAGTAAACACTCCACCCACCCACCCACCCACCCACCCACCCCGAAGCTGTTCGGAATAATCGAGATGCCGTGGGTGTAACTACCTATCGGAACGTGCTATCAAATATCAGCCAGCGTTGACTCCAAATAGATAGGAGGACAGGAGGAGGACGAGAGGAGGATGGGAGGAGGACGAAAGGACGGGAGTAGGATGGGAGGAGGACGTGAGGAGGACGGGAGGTGCAAAATCCAGAAAGCGCAAGCAAGCAAGCGGAAGCAAGCAAGCGCAAGCGAGCAATAACAAGCAAGCAAGAGCCAGCGATCAAGTGCAAGCAAGCAAAGGCAAGAAAGAGCAAGCGAGTGAGGGCAAGCACGCAAGAGCAAGCAAGCAAGTGCAAGTGAGCGCGCAAGAGCAAGCACGCAAGAGCAAGCAAGCAAGCAAGTGCGAGCAAGCAAGCAAGAGCAAGCAAGCATAGGAATACATGCGACTCATAGGAATACATAGGATTCGCCATTGGAAATAGCTGGGGGGTGCCATTGAAAAAGGCCATCGGATTTTGGGGGGGCATAGGAATTGGGGGGGGCAACGGAAAAATTAGCAAGGTTTGAGTTAGAACTCCTACAGGGGAAGCCTATTTGGAGAAATTCCCAGCAGGCGCAATGACGCGCGGATCTTTCGCATGCAGACCGATGACTCGTGCGGGCGAGTGATGGTGAGGTGGGGGAGATTCTGCAATGGCACGCATTGACTTGATTGCTTGCTGCATGTGTCTGAAGTGATGGCACGTGGCGCGAGGAGGCGCGCGCGTGTGGCGTTCCTGGCAGTCTTCGACGAAGATGATGGGGCGGGCAGCCAAAGACGAGCAAGATATCCCTGAAACGGCAACGTGTCTTCAGTGGGTCCTGGATGATACTTAATAAAACATGTTATACGATTTGCCTGACGCGGCGCACAGAAATCTGGAAATATGAACATGAGTGATCGCTTATGCTTGACATTATAAGGAAACGTGCTTCATGGATTGTATCATGTGCTCGCGAGGGTGGCCTGTACAGTATTATTAATGCGGGCACATTGACAATAGCATTGGAAGATCAAGCGAATGTCCCGCATGGTATTATTTGATTGGGGTGAAGTTGGTCGGTGTTCGATGTGGGGACTTGCTGGGATGGTACGAACTCATTTTTCAGATGGACGACCGTGCGGAATACGCATGGTAAATAGAACGCATGCACAGGTATACCATGAAATTCGGCCACTACATGCGGACATAGCCAACTTCTCTGCAGGAAAAAATATCCGCCACCGTGCCGCTGGGCACGGAGTAAGCGTGTCCTCAGGTCCTGGG
Organism: Prorocentrum cordatum; assembly: GCA_963575745.1. Lineage (NCBI taxonomy): Eukaryota > Dinophyceae > Prorocentrales > Prorocentraceae > Prorocentrum > Prorocentrum cordatum. The sequence continues at coordinate 132,972 of CAUYUJ010020622.1, read as the reverse complement.
CCCAATCCTCTAAACCTCAATCCCCACTCCTGAGGAGTCTTCAAGAGGCCCGGACCCCATATTCCCGGCTTCTCTGGGACTTGTCGCTGTTCCCGTGGGCTCCCCCGCGTTTTGTCGGGTGACCGTTTCGGGTCCCTGAGAGCCCCAAGACGGGCGAAGAGGGCCCCGAAAAGGCTGCAAGACGGCCCCAGAAGGCCTCGAGTCGCCGAACGATGGCCTCGAGACGCTCCAGATGGCCCCCAGACGGCCCAAGAGGCCTCCAAGACGCCCAAAGAGCCCTCCCAAGAGGGCACTCAGAGGCCAAAATCATGGGCTGTTCCATGGTTTTTCAATGTGTTTTGCGTTCTAGCCTTTTCGGCTTCCCGACGCTCCCAGACGGCCCTAGAGGCCCCCAAGACCGCCCTAAGACGGACCAAGAGGCCTACAAGAGGGCCCCAAAACCGCGGCCCCAAAAGGGGTCCAAAAGAGAGAATACAAACCGAAAATCCGAGCCTTCCGCCCCGAGGCCCCCAGGAGGCCCCAAGAGGCCCCCAAAGAGGCCCAAAAGAGGCCCCAAGAGGCCCCCAAACAGCCCCCAAACAGCCCCCAAACGGCCCCCAAGAAGCGTCCAAACTGCCTCCAAGAGGCCCCCGAGAAGCACCCCACGAGATCCCAACGAAATTCAAGTAGGCTTCATACCCACAGGCACGGTGGCGGGATGGGCCGAAGGTCATTAAATCCGCCGCCCCCTGCTTGCAGGGGTGCACGGCGTGCTGGACGTTTCAGGTTTTGGTTTTGGTTCTTTTTCTAAAAGAACTCCCCAGTGGGCTTCGGCCCGTCCCGCCGGCCACCCGGAAAGGATGCCCAGGAGCTCAATTCCCCAATTTCCTGCCCCAGACGGTTCCAAGATGGCCTCCAAGATGCCTCTAAGACGGCCAGGATGGTCTCTAAGACGGCTAAGATGGCCTTATGATGCCTCCAAGACGGTCCAAGACGGCCTCCAAAACGGCCCAAGAGAGTCCAAGACGGCCCAAGACGGCCCAAGAGGCCCCCCAGAGGCCTCCCAGACGGCCCAAGAGGCCTCCAAGAGGTCCTCCAGGAGAGTCCGAAGAGGCCAAAATCATTGATTTTCCATTGGTTTTTGAAGGATTTTGGCATTTGCGCCTTTTCGGCTCTCCGACGGCTCAAGACGGCCCAAGAAGCCCCCAAGATCGCCCAAGAGGCCCCCAAGAGAGCCCCATGATGGCCCAAGTGGCCTCCAAGATGGCCCCTAGAGGGCCCCAAGAGGGCCCAAGAGGCCTCCAACACGCCCAAGATGGCCTCCCAGACGCCCAAGATGGCCTCCAAGACGGCCCTGGAGCATTCCAAGCGGGCCCCAAGTCGGCCCATAGAGGCCCCCCAAACGGCTTCCGACGGCTTCAGACGTGCCAGGAACCCACCAAGATGGCCGAAGTTGGCTCGAAGCTGGCCCGAGACGGCCCAAAAAGCCCCAAAGATCGCCCAAAGCTTGCCCAAGAGGCCTCCAAGACGGCCTAGATGACCTTCAAGATGCCCACGTGTTCCCCGAAGGCTTTCCAAACCGATTCGGGGAACACGTGGTCCGATAGCTTGGCAGGTCTGGCCTCAACGTTCGGCCACATAGGCGCTTCCAAAAAGGCAGGGGGCGGCGGTGATTCGCCGTAGGCGTCTTCGATCCGCCGCCCCCTGCTTGCAGGGGTGCACGGCGTGCTGGATGATTCAGGTTTTAGTTTTGGTTCTTTTTCTAAAAGAACTTCCCAGTGGGCTCCGGCAGAACCCGCCGGCCACCCGGAATTTCCCCAAACGTGCTCAACGACCGCAAAAAATCCTCCAAGAACGGCCGTTTCGCTCGGGACATCCTCAAAAAATCGCGAAGATGGCCCAAGATGGCCTCCAAGTCCGCCCGAGATGGTCCAAGACGGCCTCCAAAACGGCCCAAGAGAGTCCAAGACGGCCCAAGACGGCCCAAGAGGCCCCCCAGAGGCCTCCCAGACGGCCCAAGAGGCCTCCAAGAGGTCCTCCAGGAGAGTCCGAAGAGGCCAAAATCATTGATTTTCCCTTGGTTTTTGAAGGATTTTGGCATTTGCGCCTTTTCGGCTCTCCGACGGCTCAAGACGGCCCAAGAAGCCCCCAAGATCGCCCAAGAGGCCCCCAAGAGAGCCCCCTGATGGCCCAAGTGGCCTCCAAGATGGCCCCTAGAGGGCCCCAAGACGGCCCAAGAGGCCTCCAACACGCCCAAGATGGCCTCCAAGACGCCCAAGATGGCCTCCAAGACGGCCCTGGAGCGCCCCAAGAGGGTCCCCCGTTGGCCCAGAAAGGCCCCCAAAACGGCTCCCGACGGCGTCAGACGTGCCAGGAACCCACCAAGATGGCCGAAGTTGGCTCGAAGCTGGCCCAAAAGGGCCCAAGAGGCCCCCAAGAGGGCCTCCAGGAAGGCCAAAAGATGCCAAAATCACTGATTTTCCCAAGGTTTTTGATGGATTTGGGCATTTCCCTTTTTTCGGCCTTCCGACGGCCCGAGACGGCCCAAGAGCCCCCAAAGATCGCCGAAAGATCGCCCAAGAGGCCTCCAAGACGGCGACGATGACCATCAAGACGCCCACGTGTTCCCCGAAGGCTTTCCAAACCGATTCGGGGAACACATGGTCCGATGGCTTGGCAGGTCTGGCCTCAACGTTCGGCCACATAGGCGCTTCCACAAAGGCAGGGGGCGGCGGTGATTCGCCGTAGGCGTCTTCGATCCGCCGCCCCCTGCTTGCAGGGGTGCACGGCGTGCTGGATGTTTCAGGTTTTGGTTTTGGTTCTTTTTCTAAAAGAACTCCCCAGTGGGCTTCGGCCCGTCCCGCCGGCCACCCGTAATTTTCCCAAAATCCGTCTGTCAATGCCTTTGTTGCCCCAACTTGGCCCAAGATGGCCTCCAAGACGGCCAAGATGGCCCAAGATGGCCTCCAAGATGCCTCCCAGACGGCCAAGATGGCCTCCAAGACGGGTAAGATGGCTCCAAGATGCCTCCAAGACGGCCCAAGATGCCCTCCAAGACGGCCAAGATGGCCCCAAGATGCCTCCAAGATGGCCCAAGAGGCCTCCAAGACGTTCTCCAGGAGAGCCCGAAGAGGCCAAAATCATTGGTTTTCCTTAGGTTTTTGAAGGTTTTTTGCGTTTTCTTCTTTTCGGCCTTCCGACGGCCCAAGAGGCCCCCAAGATCGCCCAAGAGGCCTCCAAGAAGGCCCTATGACGGCCCAAGGGCCCCCCAAGACGGCCCCAAGAGCGCCCCAAGACGGCCCAAGAGGCCTCCAAGACGCCCAACATGGCCTCCAAGACGGCCCTGAAGCGCCCCAAGAGGGCCCCAAGACGGCCCAGAGAGGCCCCCAAGACGGCTCCAGACGGCGTCAGACGGACCAGGAACGCCCTAAGACGGCCAAAGAGACCCCCAGGAAGCCCCCAAAGGCCCCCAAGAGGCCCAAGGAGGCCCCCAAGATGCCTCCAAGAGGCCTCGAAGAGGCCCCCAAGAAGCCCCCAACAGACCCCAAGGGTGCCCCAAGAGACTCCTAACAACCCTCATCCTCCTACTCTATTTCTTCCTCTTCCTCTTCCTGTTCATAATCATTCTCTCCCATGTGTTCCCCGAAAGCTTTCCAAACCGACTCGGGGAACTCATGGTCCGATAGCTTGGCCAAGCTCTAGTCCAACTTTCGGCCACATCGGCGTTTCCAAAAAGGCAGGGGGCGGCGGTGATTCGCCGTAGGCGTCTTCGATACGTGGTGCAACCTGATTATGTGGTGTAGCTCATCTAGTGCAATCTGTGTTGTCAATCTGCGGGTGGCGGTGGAACTTCAGAAAACACAGCCGGCACACGAGGCGGAGACAAGGCGGCAACGGACAGCGACCAGGCGAAAACTCAGAACACCCAGCCAGCACACGAGGCGGTGACGAGGTGGCGACAGGAGGCAACCGAGCGAAAACCGGTAAAACCCAGGCAGCACTCATGGAGGCGACGAAGCGGCGGCAGGAGGCGACTGGGCGAAAACTCGGACAACCCAAACAATTACATAGGAGAGCGGAGAGAAGAACCCCTTGCACTGTTTGGGAAATCGACTCTCCGAGGTCCGCGCGGACCTCCGAGGGTTTATGTCTGTCGTTTCTTGCTACTCGACGTCCTCACGGCCACGCAGCCGTCCGCTGGAGAGCCCTGCAGGCGGAGGGCGGCGTACCTTCCCAGCGATGACCATGTCCGCAGCCGTGCCCTCGCGGCCCGCACACCGGGGCGCGATCCCATGGAGGCGCGATCCGGATGGACACGCGGCGCGCGGGTCATCCGTGCAGAGCCGCCCTGTATCGGTGGGGTCGCGGCCAGGAGGAGGAGGAGGAGGAGGAGGTGGAGGAGGAGGAGGAGGAGGAGGAATTGGAGGAGGAGGAGGAGGAGGAGGCAGACCGCGAGGCCGCGGCTGTGGGCGTGGCCCCCGCCCGCGAGGCACCCCTCCGCAAGCGGCGAGGCCAGGCCCTTGAGCAGGGCCGAGAACGCCCCCCTCTCCAGGCAGTCCGCGGCGCCGCCGAGCCGCGCCGCGCCCTCGTAGATGGCCGCCACGTCGGCCGCCGTGGCCCCCGGCAGCACGAGGTGGCGCATGGCGGTGCACTGGCCCTTGTGCTCGATGAGGCTGGACATGCGCGCGGCCTCTGCCACCTCTCGGCACGCCCGAGGTGGGGGGCGGGAGAATAGGAAGGCACCAACTATATACACCAGCACCGATCCTGGCCCAGGATCGCCCTGGGCCCGGGAGTGGTGTATACGCCCGCCTGCCTTGCGCAAGAAGGCATGTACATCGATCCTGGGCCCAGGGTGATCCTGGGCCAGGATCGGTGTTGGTGTATAGTTGGTGCCCTCCGAGGAGAAGGATGCGGGCGATGCCCGACGCCGAGTGTTGGCCCGAAATGGCAGCGGCAGCTGCTGGGCAGGCGACGCTGTGCCCCAGGTGGGCAACGTCCGCAGCGACACCGACAGCCTGCTCAAACCGGGCAGGCACCTCTCTTTCCGTCCACGTTTCGATCCTCCCGAACCTCGGGAGTGAAGCACTGCGGCCCGACGACCATCGTGTTCGGTCCACCCGTTGATGCCATGAGCTTCGGTGCGACCTCTTTGATGCGGCTGGCCACCGCGCGCGAGCCGGTGAAGTACATCGGCGACTCGCCCCCGCAGGCAGCAAGAAGTCTGCGCTGCTCCTCGATGGAGCAGGAGCAGTAGGTGCAGAGCCCAGCGTCGATGCCTCGCTGCTTCATCAGTCCAAGAAGCTGCACCACATACCTGTACATGTGTTGCGTGGTGTTGGAGCGAGAGAGCACGACGACGGGGACACCCAGCTCGACGTTCCTGAAGATCTTTCTGCACAGGTCGAGGAAATTCGTAAAGTTGCTCACACAGCCGACGAAGGCTGCCGCGCGGCCGATAGCCAACCTGCCCTCGAGCTCGTCCTGAAACAGAGCATCGTTCAATTTGCGCTCCACCAGGTACGCCTGAGTGCTCTCCTCTATCTCGGTAAGACCGTCCTGCTTGTGGAAGTCCAGCGCCTGCATCGCCACCAGCGACGCGGCCAGCGGGCCATGGAAAAACTCATCCTCTATCGCGCGGACCTGGGCCCGCGAGTCCCGCGACGCGACCGCGAAGCCTCGGGCGTGAGCGATGACCTTGTCAACCACGCTTGGGGCAGCGAGCACCTGCGAACCGTTCTCCTTCCCGAACGCGTCTACCGTTGTGGCCGTGGCGTCACCCTGCGCGGCGACAGGCTCGCCGTTGAGAAGCGTCCGAATAGGATCGTCGTACCAGGACCTGCGGTCGAAGGAAGCAGGGAGGAGGGAGGGAGAGAGAGGGAGGGAAGAAGGAGCGAGGAAAGACTATTTCTCCTCATCCGCCGGACTACCGCACTAGCTCATACTCCTCGTCCTAAGGAGGGAGGGAAGGGGGGAGAGGAAGGAGCAAGGAGGAAGGATGAGAAGGAGGAATGCCCCGTCTGCCTAGCCTATGAGGAATGCCCCGTCTGCCTAGCCTATCTATCTGTATGTACCTCTCCAGGACCTTCCACTACCGCGCTGCAGCTGTGCACCAGCGACGCAATTCTCAAGCACGGCTCCGACCGCCAGCAGCACACAAGGACAAGCATCGCGCAGGGCAAGAAGGAAGGCCCATCCTGCCCATGAGCAGAGAGGAGTGAAGCGGAGGAGGGGGAAGGAAGAAGGAAGGAGGGGACGCCCAAGATTCACCAACGATGCTGCAACGTACCTTCCCGTCCCAAGTCCCCTCCTCACACGTCTTGCGGATGCCATAACAATGGACACTCTAACAGTCCTATCATTGAATGAATGATGTGTTTAAAATGTGTAAAACATGTTCTAAAAATGTGTCAAACATGTCTTTTATATGCTTGAAACATATTTGAAACATCTTTTGGGCATCTGGAAACTATTTGACAGCATGCTTCCTCTCCATTAACCGACTTCCACAACACAAGTCCCTACAAGCCTTCCTTTGCAGAACGCGAATCGCCCCATTGAAAGACCAGCACCCCATGGGCCCGCCATCTGGGCGAGAGCCCCGCTTGGACAAGAAACTGCCTCACATCCTGCCAGAGAATCTGCCACCGCGCCCCGAGGCACGAAGAGTGGAGTCCCTGGGTCCCCTAGAGTTGTGGATGCCACGACAATTGACACCCTAACAGTCCTATATTTGAATTGAAATGTGTTTTAGATGTCGGAAAAAATGTTCTGAACATGTTCAAACATGTTTTTACATACTTTAAACATGGTTAACACTTGTTTTAGCCATCTGGAAATTATTTGGCAAGATGCTTCCTCTCCATTGATCGTCCTCCACAACCTTAGAGACTCTGCATACGGCTTTGTCATACTTTTCGAGGGACCCACAGCTCCGAGCTGAAAACGCTCCTGGGGCTTGTCGGGCAGGGATCGCCCCAAAAGGTGTTATTCGTTCTCGTGTTGTTTTCGTTTTCCCTCGTTTTGTCTTCAATCCGCCTTTGCGGCAAAACGGGATCGAAACAAAGACGACCCACGAAATCGCCAAAACAACGCTTAAGTCGACC
>CAUYUJ010020622.1:48387-123387 GCA_963575745.1 Prorocentrum cordatum | reverse complement strand
GGTCGTGGTCGTGGAAGCGGTAGCAGTAGTAGCGGTAACAGTAGTAGTGAGAAGTCGTAGAGGTAGTAGTCGTAGTGGTAGTGGTAATAATAATAAGAATATCAGTTGCCGTAGTTGTAGTTGTAGTAGTAGTCGCTGTGGCAGTAGTAGTAGTAGTCAGATTCGTAGTAGTAGTAGTAGTAGTAGTAGTAGTAGTAGTAGTAGTAGTAGTACTAGTAGTACTAGTTGTAGTGGTAGTAATACTAGTTGCCGCAGTAATACGAGCTTGAGAAGTAGTCGACGTCGTTATAGTCGTGGTCGTGGACGTGGTCGCGGTCGTGGTACGATCAGAAGTATGAATACAAGCAGCACAAGTAGGGTACAATAATGAGTATCAGTAGTAACAAAAAACTGATACTCATAATGAGAGCAGCCGCAATCGCAATTGTAATATTAATAATGGTAGAAATAAAATCAATAGCGATTGCACTTCAAATTAGAAACATAAATATAATAACCATACAAACTATTGATAGAAAAAGAAATAGTTCTCGTGATAATAAACGTAATAATGCGAATACCAGCGATGTAATTAATCATCGGGATAATAATGATAGTAGTAATAAACTAAGAAGAATCGTGAAGGCGATGTTAGCAATAGTGAAAATACGAATCCTAGTAACAGTAACAGTAACGAATAAGACTAGTAACAACCATAGTAAAATGACGGGAACTGATAGTACGAATGGTAAAAATACGAGCAGTAGCTCTAGGAGTACGAAAAGTATTATTAATCATAGCAGTACAAAATTGTATGACTAGAACGAGTAATCACACTTATAATAATACGAGTATGAGTACTAATCATAATACTCATAGCGACAATAATATGGAACGTTTGATTGATAACAAGTGTAACAGTTCTTACACTGGTATTAGAGAAAGTAGCAGTAGTAGTTGTGATCCTCGTCGTGATGATACTTGTAACAACCGGTTGATATTATTAACACTAGCAAGAGTTAGAGACTGAAAGTAACAGTGACATAACCAGAGCTTGATGATAGCAATCGTAATAACAAAGGTGATAGTAAGTCCTACGAGCAATAATACAAATAACAATAATTTTAGCGAAAGTAATTGCAATAGTAATAATCATAACGATAATAATAATAGTCACACTCACAATAACAAAAAATAGACGTAGTAATAGTAATCGTGAGTAGCAGTAGTAGTAGTGGACATAATGAAATAGGAATGGCAGGAGCAGTATCAGTGGTGGTGGTGGTGGTGGTGACCCCAGGGGCCTGCGGAGTATGCGAAGATCCTCAGTGGGCACTCGGTGTACAACCCAACGGCACAACCAGAGCATCTATCTGGGCCTGTAGGCGGTAGATCGGCAAGTTGATCGTGCGAACACTGTTCGCACGATCAGCCAGCCTGCGCACCATCATGCTCCGAAGGATGAGAGGGCCCTGAACTCTGCAGATCACCACGGGCATCGTGGTCATAATCGAAACGCGCAACCGAATCGCGACTTCTCAAAGACCAGAGGGCTTCTGAGTAGCCCAGCGGCCTTCTCAGAAGGCCTGCCCCTTCTCACTTCCCCCCGGGCGCGCCGCCGAAGGCTGAAGATCAGCACGGCGGCCCGCGGTCACACCGAGCGGATCCGCCATGGCGACCGGTCGTTCTTGCAGAAGGTCGGCATGAGCGGTTGTGGCAACATGTTTGGGCAGAGGCTCCAAGATGTCTTCAGGATGTCTCCAAGACATTCCAAGAGACGTGCATCTGGGTACTAGAGTCTACTGGGGCTCCAGAAGTCCAGGGGGCTCGCTGGGAGGCATCTGATGGGGGGGGGGCCTCACGGGCCTCCAAAGGGCCCAAAAAGGCCCCCCAAGGCCCTGAAGAAGCCACCCAAGAAGCCTCCAAGAAGAAGGAAGAAGGGGAGAATGAGGCTCCGGACAAGGAGGGTGTGGTTCGGGCCCGCGCAAGCTCAGACAGGGCACTGGCTCGGAACGGGTCCTCAGCACAACCTGCTGCACTGCTGCACTGCTGCACTGCCGCACTGCCGCGCTGGCGCGGTCACGGAGTTGACGCGGACACCTGGCCACCGTGGTCAAGATCGCATGTGAGATCAGTGAGGCCGAGCAGAGTCCAGCCGAGCCGCCGCAAAAAAAAGCAGCGGTGCAGGCGCCGGGACGCCTGCCATCTGCCGGGCCTCCTGCAGCTGCGTGCCACTGCTTGATCCGCGTCGGAGAGCACAGCCGACAGGAGTGAAGGGGCCCCAGGACACACAAATAAATGCACACACATAAAAATATCCCCCATACTTTCGCATATTTTCTGGGATTCTGTCTTCCCCCCCACTTCCCATATTTTCCTATATTTTCTGGGGAATTGACGATTCATTGTGTCTGTGTGTTTTTTCTCCTCCTGAAGGAGGAGGGAGAGAGCTCACCGGAGGTAGTGAGGAAGGGTGCGGCCTGGATGAAGCTGTGGTAGCCGGCTGTGGCGAAGTTGTACGCCATGGGAGGTCGCGCGCACCCGGAGGGGAGCCTGGGGGGAGAGCCGCAAGGCTGCGAGCGCGCGGCGGGCTCTCCCAGAGCCTCCTCGCGTCGTTCTGCGTCGACTTCGGCTTGTTCGGCGCGATTGGGCCTGGGATCGTCTGGTGCGGGCAGGCCGTGCGGTCCACTTCCTCATCTGGATGGTTGTCAGTGGTTGCTGCGGCGTGCCTTTTGCTTCGAGATGACTTCCAACAGACCTCCAAAACGTGCCGTGGCGACCCCCACGTGACCCCGAGCTCGCTCCGAAACTCCAGGCGCCCCACTGGCCCCCCGCCTCCGCACCGCGACTCCCATCCCCTGGTCCTCATCTCTGTGCTTATCCTCTTCATTCTAACTTTCCTCCCCCGCGTCCTGCCAACCACCGTGCTCTCATCTGAAGCGTCCCAATATATTCTCGCGAATCCGTTGCTTTGGGGACAGGCGAAATGGCGTAAAGTTCTGGGAAAAATCCGCGCCCTCGCACGCATCCGCCACGTCATGATGCTGCGGCGGTTTGCATCGGGCATTTGCGTTTGATTCTTAGTCCATGGAGCTTGTTGCGAGGCCATGATCAAGACCACTCCCGCACAGAGGCGAATTAACAGTCGTCAACGTTCGGCTCCAAGTCCCTAGCTGGTCAGCGCTTCGACAGCACAGCGTTGCAATATTGACTATCAAGGTGGGGTGCGGTAAGCCACACACTCGTTTCCCCAAGAAGCGTACGCCTACGAGAGTCAGGCTCTGTCCCGAATGTGCGAGCAGCGGCAAGGGCGTCAAGCTCCCGTGGCTGATGGTAGACAGGGGCGGCAGCGCATGCCACCGTCCACCAGCGAGGTGGCGGGTACGGCGATCTCACGTCGCGATGACATGGGCATTCGTTTCTGACCACTTCGTGGATCCTCCAACCTTGCACGATCCACACGTTCCAACATAAAGGAGCCCCAGGACACACAAATAAATACACACTAATAAAAATATGCCCCATATTTTCCCATATTTTCTGGGTTTCTGTCTTCCCCCCCACTTCCCATACTTTCCCATATTTTCCTGGGACTCGACGATTAATTGTGTCTGTGTGTGTTTCCCCTCCTGACAACACCAGCTGGCGCAGCTCGACCTTCGGCCCCCAACGCCCCGCCCGGCGCCGCCGCCGCCGCTGCCCGACGGCGAGGCGGGCTGTCGGGCGTCCACGGGCGCACGTTCGAGGCGCGCTCCTCGGGCACGCGGCGCACGCGCGCGCGCGCCGTGGGGCGGCGAGCGCGCGCGCCGCTCCCGCCTCGCGCCGCAGAGCGGGAGAGGGGGAAAGTAGGGAGCCGAACTCTATACGCCGAAGCTTTCTCCGGCTCCGCACCGAAACTCGCACAGGACGAGCGGATCCTGGTGCATACGGGATCCTGTGGTGCACACATTCGTCGCTGCTTCCCCCTGGGAAACGCGGAAACCCGCATGCACCACACGACCCCGACGTCGTCCCCGGCCCTCCCAAAAAAAGCCGTGGGATGGAGAGACCGCCCGCCACCGGTGATGCATATGCTCCTGTTTCCGAGGGAGGGCAGCGCGCTGGCGAGGGCGACGCTGCCGCGTGGCAAGATCTTTTGGACGCCCAAAATGGGTACGGAAAGAATGGGCACCATGCCCAACAGCCAATGCTGTCCCAAACCAACAGCGGCCGCTGTTGGGCGGGCGGCCTCCTGTCTCGAATGGACACAGGCCGCGGCGGCGTGGACAGCGAGCCCTGTTCAGAATGAACAGGATCCGCTGTTGGGCATAGTGCCCATTCTTTCAATACCCATTTCGGGCGTGCAGAAACACTGCCGCGTGGCCAAGCCGGTCGACGACTGCGCCAGCCACGCCAGCCTGCCCTCGCGCGTCTCGTCGCTGGAAGCGGCCCGAGAGTGCGGCCGGCGGCCAGGCGCCGCGGCGCCGACCCCCTTGCAGGGCGACCGACCGCCGCCCCCGCCCCCCTTTTCCTTGGTTCGGGGGAGGAGGAGGAGGAGGAGGAGGAGGAGGAGGAGGAGGAGGAGGAGGAGGAGCTCCTGCTGCCGCGTGGCAGGATCTGCCCCGGACGCCTCGAGGCCAGGCCGGCTGGCCCCTGGCCGCGGGGGGCCTCGACGGCGCCGGTGGCGGTCGGCGCGGGCGCGGGCGGCCCTCCGCGGGCGGCCCCGCCGAGGAGGGCGGAGCGGGGGCGGCGGGGGGGCGACCAGTCCTCCTCCTCCTCCTCCTCCTCCTCCTCCTCCTCCTCCTCCTCCTCCTCCTCCTCCTCCTCCTCCTCCTCCTCCTCCTCCTCCTCCCCCCCCCCCCCCCTCCTCCTCCTCCTCTCCTCTTCCTGCTCCTCCTCCTCCTCCTCCTCCTCCTCCTCCTCCTCCTCCTCCTCCTCCTCCCTCCTCATCCTCATCCTCTTCCTCCCCCTCCCCCTTCCCCCTCCCCCTCCCCCCCCCCTCCCCCTCCTCCACAATTACTCAATTTGAATACTACTCTCCCTCTTCCCCTGATGACGGTTTGAAAGTATTAGCCCCACCCCCGCGTATTGTTTTTTACACACAGGATTCCCCATTTTTGGGTTTTCGCCATTCACTTGTTGTCCAAAATGCTGCTCTCGCTGAGGCGCCGGCCTCATTTCCGGGCCCCGCTCGTTCCGAATCGTGCTCCCGCTGCAGCGCTGGCCTCATTTCCGCGCTTCCGCTCGTTCCGAATCGTGCTCCCGCTGCAGCGCTGGCCTCATTTCCCGTGCCATGCCACGGCATGCAATGCAATGCTAGGTTGCGTTCCGCTGCGCGATGCCATGCCTTCAGCTGCAGCTGTCATATCCAGTGCTTAAGTGCCACGTCATGCTATGCCATGCTACGCTTTGATCTTCAACGCCATGCTATGCAATGTTGTTATGTTCGGGGCCGCTGTGCGATACCATGCTTTGCGTTGCAAAGCTTTGTGATGCAATTATTCACTGCGCCACGCCAGGCCATGCTGTGACATACTACGCTTTGCAGTGCTCTTCTACGCCATGCCATGCCGTGCTCTACAATGCATCGCGTACCCTTTCGGGATGTTTGCCCTGCTCGACATCCGACTGTGCGAGTAGAGAGGGGATCTACGCCATGGTAAGGGATGGGAGGGAGGGGTAGGATGTCAGATATGGCGCGAGCGCACCTAGCTTGTCCCCCTCCCCCTCCCCCTCCCCTCCCCCTCCTCCTCCTCCTCCTCCTCTCCTCCTCCTCCTCCTCCTCCTCCTCCTCTTCCTCTCCTCCTCCCTCCTCCTCCTCCTCCTCCTCCTCCTCCTCCTCCTCCTCCTCCTCTTCCTCCTCTCTCTCCCTCCTCCTCCTGCTCCTCCTCCTCCTCCTCCTCCTCCTCCTCCTCCTCCTCCCCCTCCCCCTCCCCCTCCCCCTCCTCCTCGTCCTCCTCCGTCGAGGGGGGGGGGGCAGGAGCCGAACTCGCAATCACAAGCTTCAGGCCGGTGCCGAAGCCAGGCTGAGCTACAGACGAGAAGCAAGATCAGGCACAGACCGGCGCACAACGTTGGGGTGCGTGATTGCGAGGGCTGCGCCGCTGCGGCACAGACGTGACAAAAGGAGCATCATGTCCATTCACGTCTACACCACTCTCGTGTCATAGTGTGAACCTGCTTCTCATCACAGGGGGGCAGGAGGAGAATTGGCACGGATTCGCAGCGGGGCTCAAGACTGGGACCCACATGCGCAAACCCCCAGGCTAGGGCTGCACGATGGGGAGGGCAGAGAGCCCGCACGGGCCTGTCCTGGCATGCATAAGCTGAGGGGTCTAGCACCCCAGATCCCCCAGAGGAAGCGACAGGAGGAGGAGGCGACGTGCCGCATCATAGTGCAGGGCAGGCGTGCTGCTCGATTGCGAGATTGATGAGCCTCCGGAAGGAGAAGAGCAGGAGGACGAACCTTGAGCCCCATCAGAATGGAGGAGCAGGAGGAGGGAGAAGGTAGAAAGCCTCCGAAGACCTTCGAAAGCCTCCAGAGGGCTCGGAAAACCTTCAGGAATCTCGAGAGCAGCTTCTTTTCTGTTCGCTGTCCTTGGACCCGCTGGCGCCGCCCTGGCAGGGACGCGGTGCCTCACTCGTTCTCCTCTGTGCGCAGCCTGCGCGACACCGGGTGCGGGGCTGCGCGCTACTGCCTCCTCTCTCCTGGTCCTCCCTTCCTGCCTCCTTCCAACTCCTCCTCCCTCCTTTCCTCCACCTCCTCCCACTCCTCCATATTCTCTATTCCTCCCTCCGCCACCTCCTTTCTCTTCGTTGTCGTCATCGTCGTAATCGCCATCATCCTCCTCTTCCTTCTCATCATCACCACCACCATCATTCTCGTATCATAATCGTCCCGATCCTTATCCTCATACTCCTCGTCATCAACGACACCATTATCAGAATCATCATCATCACCACCACCATGATCATCATCATCATCATCATCATCATCATCATCATCATCATCATCATCATCATCATCATCATCATCATCGTCAGCAGCAGCAGCAGCATCCTTGTCATCGGACTCGTCGTCGTCGTCGCCATCGTCGTCAACGTCATCGCCATGATCATCGTCAGCATCATTACCACCATCATCATCATCATCAGCAGCAGCAGCAGCATCAGCAGCAGCATCATCATGACCATCATACTCATCAGAATCATGGTCCTCATCGTCATCGTCATCGCATCTTCATCCTCATCCCCATCCGAACCACCACTATCACCACAACCACCACAACCACCACAACCACCACAACCACAACCACAATCATTTCAATCATCATCAACATCCCTTCAGCTCATCATTCGTCGCCCTCGTCCTCCTCCCCACTCCTTCGCCTCAACCTTCTCTTCCTCCTCACATGCTGGAATTGTCAAGTATTTGGTGAAGGTTTGCCGCTATACGCTGCCGAGTCACAGCGCCATTGAAAACGAGAAGGGTAGGAGATGCACCAAAATCTTGCTCGCAAAACAATGCGATTATCAATATTGCCAATCCTGATACCTCATATTACGATATAATCTTAATTTGTCGCACATCCCCACTAGCCCTCCAGCAATGGTGTCCTGGCGAGTTGCCTTGAACAGGAAAGTGGGAGAGCATGCAGTGGAACGTATCAAACTGAGGATGTCGTGTCTCTCGGGGGCGGTCTTGAAGGTCCAGAGGCCACTTGGGGACGTCTTGGCGCCATCTCAGGGCCTCTTGAAGGCATGCTGGAGGCCACCTTCAGCAAACTTGGACCGTCTTGGGTCCATGTTTGAAGAGTTCGATTGAAGAGGAGGGATACCAATTAGCGCGCCCCCTCCAGAGCTCCCAACTTCGCCTGCTGGACCCCTGTCGGAGTTGGGCGCTCTTGGATCCGTCTTAGGGCGGCCCAGAGGAGGGGGGTGGGAAAGCCTGGGGCCAGGACCAGGGTTGTGTTGCTCCCATCGTACTTACGGACCACATCCCAGAAATAATTTCGAGCACCCGGAAAAGTGTCGAAAGAGTGTCGAAACAGCGTCGAAACAGTATCGGACGAGTGTCGCCCACGGTCCGACACGTTACAACCCTTGAGAATGAGGGGGGTAGCTTCCGAAGCCCCCCCCCCTTGAGAGGGAAGCCTGGGCTGACCTTCGGCCCCGAAAAAGAAGGGTGGGGGGTAGCTTCCAAGCCCCCACCTCTTCAGCCAGGGCCCCCCTGGCCCAGGAATGGCCTCGGAAGCACCCAATCCCTTTTCACAAGGGAGGGGGGGGTAGCTTCAAACTGGGGCCCCCTTTGTAATGAGAAGTGCGCCACAGGCGCGCTCTTTCCCCTCTGTCTTTTGCCCCCCCCCCCCCCCCCCCCCCGGGGGCGGGGTGCCATCGCCGCTGCCCCCTCCGACCACTGGGGCGCCATCGACGAGATCTCCCGCGGGAGGAGGAGAGAAGAGAAGACGGATGTGAAGGAGGAGAGAAAAAGGAAGACGACGAGGAGGGCCCGAGCGGACGAGGAGGAGGAGAAGGACGAGGGGGGAGGAGGATCGGGAGGACGAGGAGATCGCCACCGCCGAGATGTGGGCCGAGGGCAGCCTGGGCGTCTTGCTCCAATCCCCCCTCCGCCCCCTGGACCTGGCTGACCCTCGCTTGTCCTTGCCAGGCAAGTTCGGGAGCGGAGAGGCGCTTTCAAAGAGATACCGTCCCCGCCAAGGCCTAGGAGTCGGAGGTGGATGAGGGGTAGGAGTAGCAAGCAGTAACACGACGAGTAGGAGCAGGAGGGAACAGGAGGCACAGGAGCAGGAAGAAGACGCGGGGGGGCAACTGTACATTAAGAGAGTGCCGCGAGGGAGAGGCCCCCAGCCGCGCTGATGAATGACGTCGCGAATAGGCTATGACGCAGTAGGAGTAGCAGGAGTAGGGAGTGCAGGGTGCGGAGAAACGGGAGGTCGAGAACTAGGAGACCACAACATGATTTTAGAAGAGGGGGTCTGGGTAGCATCTTTGGGGTGAACGACATGGCAGTACGAATGGCAGCTCGGATATGAACCCTTTTGGGTGAACAACCGATTCCGTCTGTGTTTTACAAGGTACACGGTCAACAACTCGGATTCCAACCTCAGGCAGGGAAATGTCTGGGCTTTCCAGAATAGATGAGATTGCCAAGGAGAGCAGAAGGTTTTCTTGTTTATGTGCTCGTAGTAAGTCTGCGAGTATCCACTCGGATGACAACCCCCCAGAGGGAACCATCAGGGGCCCTAGGAGGTCCCCTTAACGTGTGGTTTGCAGGAGATGCTTGTAGTCGACGGAATTCACCCCCTAATTGTTAACCTCTGAAGGCCTGCTGCATGTTTCTTGCTTTTGGCACGTTGTGCCGACGGCCGCTACGATTCAACCACTCACCCAGCTCGGTGGGCATCCTTAAGGGTGATTTTCTAGATGTGAGTTGCGAGGGTGTGCGAGTGACCATCGGATCCCGCCAGCGAAGAGCGGGATAGCCACTTCACGTGTGTTTCCAAAGAATGTGGAGGACGGCGACTGTGGCAACGATGGGCGTGGCGTGAGCATGAGATGAACATTGGGCAAGGGCGAATGGATGAGAGTAGGGACGAGGTGATGAAAAGAGTAGTAGGAAAGTTCCTGGTGAGAGTGATGGCGATGAGGACAAGGATGAAGATACGAGCACAATCTTTTTTTGTTTGTTTCGTCCCCCGGTCGGGGAAGGATCTCGCTCCGTGAGGCCCGCCCCGTTGGTCCGCCGCGCCGCGGCCGAGGCAGCGCCCACGGCCCCGCACACCGGCAGTCGAGAGAGGAGGGAAGGAGGAGGAGGAGGAAGAGGAGCAGGAGGAATTCTGATACCAAAGGGAGCGCATGGACAGATAATGGTTCAACTGCCATCTGGTGGTTAATCAAAGGGCATGCTGACAAGAGGAATGAGGCTACTGACGGGAGGGTACAAGGGAGACGAAGACTGGTCAGGACTTGGGACACGTATGGTAATGTGGAAACTGTGCGCGCAACATTGCGTGATTAGGTCCGCGGCTATGTTGCTGTAACGTCCCATTACGAGTCGAATGCCGAGTCGCTGAGCTCAGCGAACGTATTGCAAGAAACTCCTTCTTCCCGCAGCGAACGTTGAGCCTCCATGGAAATGGTTCGATGCGGGTCCATTCTCCAAACAGGGCTTGGCCTGTCTGCTGGTCTGGCGTCGCGCGCCGCCGCGTCGCCGCCTCGTCGCCGCCCGTCGCCTGGGCCTGTCTGCCGATCTGGCAGCTATGCTGCCGCCGTCGCCGCCCCGTCACCGCCTCGCTGCCGACGCAGAAGTTGATCCACATCAATTGCACAACATAAATTGCATCACATAGACTGCACCACAAAGATTGCACCACTTATATTGCACGACGCAGCTTGCACAACATAGATTACACGATACGACGCAAGCTTCGAGTGTTCATCGTAGTTTGCACAACACACGGCACCACATATATTGCACGACAGATTACTCCAGCTGGATTGCACCACATGTGTTGCACCACAAAGAGTGCACCTCATATAGTGAAACACATGGATTGCACAGCATAGAATGTGCAACATAGGTTGCACCACATATATTGCACAACGTGAGTTACACCACATAGACATCACAACATAAATTGGGGCACATATATTACTCCACACATATTGCAAAACATGGATTACACCACATAGGTTGCACAACCTATATTATACACCATACACGTGGGGTACTATAGTTTTGACCATAAGACGTCAGCCTTCCGACCCCCCCCCATCCCCCCGTAGAATCTTAGCGACAAGTTTTCGGTCGGGCAGCGGTCCGAAGCCGATGGGCTCGCACCCCGTAAAAATCCGCCGACCCTGTCGGCGTGCGCGGGGGGATTGGCAGTGCGAATCGTCGTCTCCGTCGGTCGTCGCCTCCGTCGCCCCCTTTCCCTGCAGAATCCTTATCAAGCTCGTGAGCGAGAGAAAAATCTAGCAGTGTCGTAATCGAGTCGAAGGGAAACCCCTTCCCTTTGATCCCTTCCCCAGAGGGGGGGGTGTCCCGGGGTGGGGGGGGACAGATTCGTTTTTCCTCGGGCGGCCTAGAAACCTCGAAAACACTCCAAATGAAGTCCGAATGCCCAAGATGGCCCCCGAGACGACCCAAGAGGGCCCCGAGTCGCCCAAAGATCGGCCGAAAACGCCCAAGATAGCTCCAAGACCGTCCAAGAAGCCTCCAAGACGTCCCGGGCCCCCTCCAAGAGACCCCCACGAAGCCCCAAGAGGCCCCCACGAGGCTTCCAAGCGGCCCCTAAGACCTTCCCAAGAGGCCCACAAACTACCCCCAAGAGGCCCCCAAGAGCGCTCGTCGTCGTCGTCGTCGTCGTCGCCGTCGTCGTCGCCATTCAGGGTCGGCGGCACCGGCCGTAAGGCCTTCGCGATATCATAACATATCTTTAAAACGGTGTGATAATCGCTCCGTCCCACTAAAAATGGCCAGGGAAATCATTCCGACTTGGACCCACTCGCACTGGAATCATTCCGCACAGACAGAGCCAAGTTTCTCTTAGGATTTGAGTCGTCGCCCCAAAGAAAGCGCACCCGCGCGGGTTCTAATCGGTTTGAATGTTTAATTTTGCGTTCTTGTTTCCCAGTAGACATCCGCTACGGGCGCGCGATGACCCCTCCTGGGGCCTTCGGGCCCCAGGAGGGGTCATCACGCGCCTTCGGCGGATGCCACTTTGATGCAGCGTGGCGCTCGGCATCCTTATCCAACGCGGTTGCTCCTGCTTCACTGGTTGGTCATCCGATCTCAGAGAGCTCAAGGAAGTTGGGGGGCCCGCATCGGGGCATGTCTGTCTCCTCCTCCGTCGTCGGCGGCACGCGGCACCAGCGAGGCAATTCTCCACCAATGGTCAAAAACTTTAGTACCCGGCAAGGGCAAGTTGGGTCATCGTTTTCTTCAAGTACCGCCGTCATCGTCATCGCCCCGGTAGCCGCTTTGGCTAATGCTCTCAGCGCGGTTTCGCTTTGCTGCTGGCCATGGGGTGTCCGGCGCTGCGCAAGCCCAGAGGGCTTTGGTGAAGCTGCTCCTCAGTGTCGCAGCCGCCAACTCTGAGGTGGTTCGCCTCCACAGGGGCTCGCAAGACAGCGAGGTGGTTGCAGCTTCCCGGAAGGTGCTCCGCAAGGCGCACCCAGAAAAGGGCGGGGCCGACGAGCACGCGAAGCAACTGAACGCGGCGAAGGAGCGCTGGGACCAGGCAAAGAAACCGAGAGGCCGCCCGAAACGCACCGAGCAGCGCGGAGCGCCTGCAGGGGCGGCGGCCGCTGACGGCACGCCCGGCGAAACCTTCCAGGATTTGACCGTCCCGGAAGTCATGAAGAAAGCCTACCGCGCCCGGTCCACGGACGTGCTGCTCACGTACTTCGGCGCGCAGGGGCCGCCGCAGTGGCGGAAGTTCCTGGCGCGCGTGCGTTCGAACCAGACGGCTTGGAAGGTGCGCTACTGGTGCGCGACGCTCGAGCGAACGATGACCGGGCGTCCGCACGTGAATCTCATGCTCCAGTTCACGCAGCCCGTGGACAGGACGAGCCGCAGCTTCGCCTTCGAGGGGTGGACGGGCCCGGGAGCAGACGCGAACGACCTGCTCGGGGGTGGCTTTTGTCGGAGGCGATTGCAGGACAGCCTCAACAGGGGCATGTTTTACTGCTGGGCAAATAAGAAGGGCACCGTGCGGGACGAGGCTGGCCGGCAGTGCACGGACGGCAACTCCGAGACAAGACGCGGGACGGGGCCCTGGCGAAGAAGCAGAACCTGGACGCTTGCAGAGAGCGAGAGACACGGAAGAAGCAGACAGCGGGGATCGAGGCCAGGACGAAGAGAATCCGCGGGAACAAGGACTTGTTCCCTGGTTACCCCACGGTGCCCGACGCCGCGGCTTGGCTGGAGCAGTTCAAAGTCCGCGGCAGCGCGTAAGCCAGGCAGCGCCACTGCCGCCCTCCCTTCTGCGGGCGGGCTGCGGCGCCTGCTGGGGCGTCTTCAGCGCGCCTGTGGAAGGGGCGGGGGTAGGGGCGGTGTCCGCCATTGCCGCCGGCGCTCTCGCAGGTGGACATGGTGCGGTACCCGGTGCTGGTTGTCCTCGGCAGGTCGCACACAGGGAAGACGGAATGGGCCCAGAGCTTGTACCAGGATCCGCTGGTAGTGAAGGTAGGCAAGCTCGAGCACTTTCCAGAGTCGATGAGGGCCTTCGACAAGGAGAAGCACGACGGGCTGGTTCTCGACGACTTGAGGGACTTGCAGTTCTTGGTGGACCACCAGGACAAGCTCCAGGGCAACCACAACTCACTAGTGGAATTTGCCTCCACTCCGGGCGGCGAGTTGGCCTACTGGAACGACCTGTTCGCAGTTCTCGTCGTCGCCACTTGCAACTACACCACGAAGAACTTGGGATTCCTGGACACCGACGACTTCCTGGCGAACCCTGGGAACCGCTCGCCGGTGCACTTCCCGCCTGCCACGCAGCCGGACCAGCCGCCAGCCGCACCTCTCGCGAGTTACCGCGCCAAGGCGCCCCCGCCGCGCCAGCCGCCAGCCGCGCTTTGACTCTCTGGGGTTGCACGAGAGAAAAAGGCTTGCACGCCAGGTCGATCCCTAGATTGCTGGGTACATGCGTTGGGGAGCGTGCGTGTTCTAGGAGGAACCTTGCTCGTCCGTAGGCACAACCCCCTGGAGAGAAATATGCCAACAGAAAATGCTTTCACGTCGGAAAATGACACTTCGATGGGGGCTGACGCCACTGCCGAGTGCGAGCGACGCCCAATTCGTCGCGCGAGGACGTTGACAGCGCCGCGTCGTGTCGTGCCGTGCCGTTTCGCGTCGTGCCGTGCCGCGCCGCTTCGTGTCGTGTCGTGCCGTGCCGTTTCGTGTCGTGCCGTGCCGCGCCGCCTCGTGTGGTGTCGTGCCGTGCCGTCTCGTGCTGCGCTGTGCCGCGCCCGCCGTGCTGCGCCGCCGGGCCGTGCTGCGCCGTGCCGCCGCGCCTTGCCGCGCCGTGCCGTTCCGCGCCGTGCAACGCCCTGCTGCGCCGCGCCGTGCCATGCATTTCCGCGCCGTGCCGCGCCGTTCCTTGCCGCGGGATTTGATCGCGCCGTGCCGCGCGGCGCCGCGCCGCGCAATGCCGCGCCGCGCCGCGCCGTGCCATGCCGCGGCGCCGTCGCCGCCACCTCGCGGCGACTTGCCGCCGCCTCGCTGTCTTCGTCATCTCCATTGCCATGGCGCAACTGCCCAGGCTCAAGCTTTCCTCCCGCGGGCCACTGCGCTCGCGGAACACGCGCCCCAGATGCCAGTCGTCAGCGAGATGCGGCACCCGAAGGGCTTCAGCTTCCAGCAGGAGCGCAGGATCGCGCTCCTCCGCGAAGCCACCCGAGGCGACGGCAGCCAGATGGAGTTGGTCGGAGATTGCGAAGAAAGTGAAGGACCTTCTTTTGGCTACAGGCCCCGACCGCGACACGTGGCCAACACGCACCGCCGGGTCACGGCGCGTCGCGGACCCTTGAAGCACGACTACAAGAAGAAGTGCGGGAAGAAGCCGGACAAGGTGACAAAGGAGGTGGAGCGGTTCTTGGTGAAAAAATTGAAGGCGCTGCGTTGCCGTACCGCTTGCACGTCGACCGCTTTGCAATTGCTGCTGGCGTCCGAGATGAACGCGAAGGTCACGGTGCGCTACACGCGCAAGGTCCTCAAGAAGAAGGGCTACCGCTGGCTGCCGAAGAGGCAGAAGCGATTGTACTCGAAGGAGCAGACGGCCGCTCGCCTGGCGCATGCGAAGAAGGTCCTCAGGATGACTCCGGCGGAGCTGAACACGGCCATGGCATACGCAATGGATGGCGTCGTCCCCGCAATGCCCCCGAAGGACGAAACCGAGCGGATGAACTTTTGCAGGCACGGCGAAGAGTTCAAGTGGCGGAAGAACACACAGGCATTCAGCCCGAAGCTCTCTGGCGACGACGAATACGGCAACCAGGTCCGGCTTGCTCGGGCGGTGCCGATGTGGGCCGGCTGCGCTGCGGGCGGGCTCTCCATCTTCGCTTTCCACCCCGTTCAAGAAGCTGTGCGGCGAGGACTGGGCGAAGACCGTGAACCGGGGTGACCTTGTGAAGGCCGTGAAGGCAGTGCACCGGAAGAGGAAGAAGGGCCCGCGGTCTGTTCTCTGCGACAACGAGTCTTTCTCGCGGGCGAAGGTCAGCAACGCCGCGATGAAGAAGGCGGGGGTGACGCTGTGGAAGATGCCCGCCAAGTCCCCTGACTTGAACCCCGCAGAGCGGTGTTGGCCCTGGCTGCGTCGGAAGTTGCGGCTCATGGACTTGGACGACGCCGTGAAGAAGCGGCCCGTTCTGGGCGAGACGGCGCACAAGGCCCGGGTTCGGAGCGTCGCGAAGAGCAAGAAGGGCAGGCCGTGGGGGCGGCGCAGGCGAACCTGATGAGGCACGTCTGCCAGGAAGTGGTCCGCAAGAAGGGCGCGGCCACGAGTTTCTGAGCGGGGAAGGGCTCGGTGCCGCGTGATTGTGCGTCGGCGCGGCCGAGGTGGTGCTGGGCGGCAGCATTGTGTCGTGGCTTCAGCTGGCTCAGGCTCTCCCGCCGCGTCGGCCGCTTGCCTCGCGGATGAGAAAAGTCCGCACGTGGGGTACTATAGTTTCGACCATCAGACGTCCGACCCCCCCCCCCCCCCCCATCCCCCCGTAGAATCTCAGCGACGGGTTTTCGGTCAGGCAGCGGCCCGAAGCCGATGGGCTCGTACCCCGTAAGAATATAATAATATATCTTTAAAACGGTGTGAAATCGATCCGCCCCACTAAAAATGGCCAGGGAAATGATTCCGACTTGGACCCACTCGCACTGGAATCACTCCGCACAGACAGAAATAAGTTTCTCTTAGGATTTGAGTCGTCGCCCCAAAGAAAGCGCACCCGCGAGTTTTCTAATCGGTTTGAATGTTTAATTTTGCGTTCTTTTTTCCCAGTAGACATCCGCTACGGGCCCGCGATGACCCCTCCTGGGGCCTTCGGGCCCCAGGAGGGGTCATCACGCGCCTTCGGAGGATGCCACTTTGATGCAGCGTGGCGCTCGGCATCCTTATCCAACGCGGTTGCTCCTGCTTCACTGGTTGGTCATCCGATATCAGAGAGCTCAAGGAAGTTGGGGGGCCCGCATCGGGGCATGTCTGTTTCCTCCTCCGTCGTCGGCGGCGCGCGGCACCAGCGAGGCAATTCTCCACCGATGGTCAAAAACTTTAGTACCCGGCAAGGGCAAGCTGGGTCATCGTTTTCTTCAAGTACCGCCGTCATCGTCATCGTCCCGGTAGCCGCTCTGGCTCAAGCCCTCAGCGCGGTTTCGCTTTGCTGCTGGCCATGGGGTGTCCGGCGCTGCGCGAGCCCGGAGGGCTTTGGCGAAGCTGCTCCTCAGCGTCGCAGCCGGCTACTCTGTGGTGGTTCGCCTCCACAGGGACTCGCAAGACAGCGAGGTGGTTGCAGCTTCCCGGAAGGTGCTCCGCAAGGCGCACCCAGACAAGGGCGGGGCCGACGAGCACGCGAAGCAGCTGAACGCGGCGAAGGAGCGCTGGGACCAGTCAAAGAAACCGAGAGGCCGCCCGAAACGCACCGAGCAGCGCGGGGCGCCCGCAGGGGCGGCGGCCGCTGACGGCACACCCGGCGAAACCTTCCAGGATTTGATCGTCCGGGAAGTCATGAAGAAAGCCCACCGCGCCCGGTCCACGGGCGCGCTGCTCACGTACTTCGGCGCGCAGGGGCTGCCGCAGTGGCGGAAGTTCCTGGCGCGCGTGCGTTCGAACCAGACGGCTTGGAAGGTGCGCTATTGGTGCGCGACGCTCGAGCGAACGAAGACTGGGCGTCTGCACGCGCATCTCATGCTCCAGTTCACGCAGCCCGTGGACAGGACGAGCCGCAGCTTCGCCTTCGAGGGGTGGACGGGCCCGGGAGCAGACGCGAACGACCTGCTCAGGGGTGGCTTTTGTCGGAGGCGATTGCAGGACAGCCTCAACAGGGACATGTTTTACTGCTGGGCAGATAAGAAGGGCACCGTGCGGGACGAGGCTGGCCGGCAGTGCACGGACGGCAACTCCGAGCCCGCCTGGACAGACGCATCTTTCATTTACACAATGAAAAGTCGGCGGGCGCAGGACCTGTGGCAGGCGCACACACTTTCGCACGACACCTACCAAGGCTACCTCTACAAGACGCGGGACGGGGCCCTGGCGAAGAAGCGGAAACTGGACGCTTGCAGAGAGCGAGAGACACGGAAGAAGCAGACAGCGGGGATCGAGGCCAGGACGAAAAGAATCCGCGGGAACAAGGACTTGTTCCCTGGCTTCCCCACGGCGCCCGACGCCGTGGCCTGGCTGGAGCAGTTAAGTCCGCGGCGGCGCGCAAGCCAGGCAGCGCCACTGCCGCCCTCCCTTCTGCGGGCGAGCTGCGGCGCCTGCTGGGGCGTCTTCAGCGCGCCTGTAGAAGGGGCGGAGTGAGGCGGTGTCCGCCATTGCCGGCCGGCGCTCTCGCAGGTGGACATGGCGCGGTACCCGGTGCTGGTTGTCCTCGGCAGGTCGCACACAGGGAAGACGGAATGGGCCCAGAGCTTGTGCCAGATTCCGCTGGTGGTGAAGGTAGGCAAGCTCGAGCACCTTCCAGAGTCGATGAGGGCCTTCGACAAGGAGAAGCACGACGGGCTGGTCCTCGACGACTTGAGGGACTTGCAGTTCTTGGTGGATCACCAGGACAAGCTCCAGGGCAAGCACAACTCACTAGTGGAGTTTGCCTCCACTCCGGGCGGCGAGTTGGCCTACTGGAAGGACCTGTTCGCAGTCCCCGTCGTCGCCACTTGCAACTACACCACGAAGAACTTGGGATTCCTGGACACCGACGACTTCCTGGCGAACCCTGGGAACCGCTCGCCGGTGCACTTCCCGCCTGCCACGCAGCCGGACCAGCCGCCAGCCGCACCTCTCGTGAAGTACCGCACCCAGGCGCCCCCGCCGCCCCAGCTGCCAGCCGCGCTTTGACTCCCTGGGATTGCACGAGAGAAAAAGGCATGCACGCCAGGTCGATCCCTAGATTGCTGGGTACATGCGTTGGGGAGCGTGCGTGTTCCAGGAAGAACCTTGCTCGTCCGTAGGCACAACCCCCTGGAGAGTAATATGCCAACAGAAAATGCTTTCACGTCGGAAAATGACACTTCGATGGGGGCTGACGCCACTGCAGAGCGCGAGCGACGCCCAGTTCGTCGCGCGAGAACGTTGACAATGCTGTGTCGTGTCGCGCCGTGCCGTTTCGCGTCGTGCCGTGCCGCGCCGCTTCGTGTCGTGTCGTGGCGTGCCGTTTCGTGTCGTGCCGTGCCGCGCCGCCTCGTGTCGTGCCGTGCCGTGCCGTTTCGTGCTGCGCTGTGCCGCGCCCGCCGTGCTGCGCCGCGCCGCGCCGCGCGCCGCCGCGCCGCGCTGCGCCGCGCCGCCACGCCTTGCCTTGCCGCGCCGCGCCGTGCCGTGCAACGCCCTGCTGCGCCGCACCGTGCCATGCATTTCCGCGCCGTGCCGCGCCGTTCCTTGCCGCGGGATTTGATCGCGCCGTGCCGCGCGGCGCCGTGCCGCGCAATGCCGCGCCGCGCCGCGCCGTGCCATCCCGCGGCGCCGTCGCCGCCACCGCGCGGTGACTTGCCGCCGCCTCGCTGTCTTCGCCATCCCCATTGCCGTTGGCGCAGCTGCCCAGGCTCAAGCTCCCCTCCCGCGGGCCACTGCGCTCGCGGAACACGCGCCCCAGATGCCAGTCGTCAGCGAGATGCGGCACCCGAAGGGCTTCAGCTTCCAGCAGGAGCGCAGGAGCGCGCTCCTCCGCGACGCCACCCAAGGCGACGGCAGCCAGATGGAGTGGTCGGAGATTGCGAAGAAAGTGAAGGACCTCCTTGGCTACAGGCCCCGACCGCGACACGTGACCAACACGCGCCGCCGGGTCACGGCGCGTCGCGGACCCTTGAAGCACGACTACAAGAAGAAGTGCGGGAAGAAGCCGGACAAGGTGACAAAGGAGGTGGAGCGGTTCTTGGTGGAAAAATTGAAGGCGCTGCGTTGCCGTACCGCTTGCACGTCGACCGCTTTGCAATTGCTGCTGGCGTCCGAGATGAACGCGAAGGTCACGGTGCGCTACGTGCGCAAGGTCCTGAAGAAGAAGGGCTACCGCTGGCTGCCGAAAAGGCAGAAGCGATTGCACTCGAAGGAGCAGAAGGGCCGCAGGGTGGCCAAGTGGACCCCCAAGGCGGCGATGGCGGCTGACTCGACACCCATGGTGGTGATCCAGCTGACTCGACACCCATGGCGGTGATCCAGCCTCGCGAGCGGGGACTCATGCGCACGGCTTGCCCCTCAGCAGGCGCGGACCTGAGCGGCGCCCCGTCGAAGGAGTTCCAGCAGCCAGCCAGCTGCAACACCGGGGGGGCACGCGCAGCCCAAGGACAAGCGCAACGGGGCGCAAAACGCAAAGCTGAAGGCTGTCCGCCCGACCAAGGGGCCCACGCTTTTCGGGGGAGCTGCAGGTGAGTTTGAGTCTCCAGCCAAGACAGGCTACAAGAGGGGGCGAGAGGACGGTCCGAGAGGACGACGCTCTTCGGGGCCGGGGCACGGGGGACCTCGGGCAAGAAGCACGCGTGGATGTGGAGGGCGCCCCCACAGCATGAGGGGGGCAATGAGGAGCAGGCGGGGGGCCAGAGTGAGGCGAACGACGGTCCGCCCGATGACCTAGATGAGCTCCCTGCAGCCGCCTCGGGCTTCGACGACTGCCAGAGACGTCGGTCGACGCGCGGGGGGGGGGAATGCATATATGCCACCATCGTCGGTGCAGCTACCATCGTCGGCGCGGCGGCCATCACCGTTGCAGTTACCATCGTCGGCATAGCGGCCACCATCAGCATCGCCATCATCACCTCCAAATATTCACATTTTGACCTGCAGTCCCCAAACCTTCGCAGTTTGTCGCGTCCTAATGGACTGCCCTGGGGGACTGGCGTCCTGATGGACCGGCGCGCCGCTGCCATTTGGGCTCAGACTGCAAGGCAATCGCCTGCGGGAGGCGCTCTTCCAGCCTCGCCCCTGCGGGCCAGCTGCCCAAACAGGCGCGCGCGCGCTCGACGCGGGGGTCGGGCGCCGAGTTGGGCGGCGGTGCTGCGACGGCCATGCCGCCATTTCCCCCCCCCCTCGCCCCCCCCCATCCCCCCCCCACCCCCTACCCCTTCTTCTCATCGTCATTACCCCTCCCCCCCCCATTCCCCCCATCATCATTCGCCTCTAGCGCCCTGTCCCCCGTCGCAACGCCGGCCCCTTAGAACCCGCCCCCCGCGCATCCACGGCGGAGGGGGCGCTCCCGCAGCTCCTCGCCGCAACCCCTCCCGCGCCGAAGACGCGGCCCACCGATCACGACGGCATGGGCAAGGGCAAAAGGATGGAAGGAACGATCCCCGCGCGGGATCGGGGCCCCCGCGCTGGCCACGGCGACCACGAGGCCGAGGCGACTCAGCGCGAGGCTCGCAAGCTGGAGGGCGCCGAAGGCAAGATCCAGAACCTGAAGACTGCCACTGGGGTCCAGCGGCAAATTCGAGGAGAGTTTCGCGGCCATCCCCCGCCATGAGCTGCTCAAGAAGAGCGAGGGTGACAAGGAGGCTACCGTTGAGAACAAGCTCTGCTGGGAGGTCGCGAGGGCCCGAACACACCGCCGACCAGTTGGTCGCGGCGCGAGGCGTGCCCACCAGCATCCGACTGCGCTCGCCGCACGGGGGGGGCGATGTTAGCGCGCGAGAGTCGGGCGGCGCGCCCTGATGGTGGCTCGCGAGCTCGACCCCACATGCAGGCGGCCGGGCGCCACTGGAAGATCGGCATGATCGAGGGCTCGCCGCGCCTCGGGCAGGAGCCGCCGCGCCAGGAGGGCCAGCTCAACAACGGGAAATCATTCGCGTGGCGCAACGACCACATGACGGACCAGCAGCACCGCGGCTGGTGCATCACGCGCCGCCTGGACCTGGACCATAAGAACTTCCACACCGAGAGTAACATCATCGCGCGGTTGCCGCCGCGCATGAAAGAGCCACGCAAGTTCCCCGAAGCGCGCCACGCCCCGCACCTGCGCAAGGAGAAGCACAAGGCGCTGCCCATCGCATCGGGCAACGCGGTGACCCACAGGAGGCTGGAGGAGAACCTCGCAGAGGAAACCACGTGACGGAGCTGATCCAGTCGCTCGCGGTCACCGCGTGGCAAAACTAGCCCAACCGGTCGGGGCTCGCGACCTACATCAGCCAGGCGATACTGGCTGGCGTCGAAATTCCAGGCGTCGAAGCGAAGCAGCTGATAAATTTATCGCGCAGGGTCAGGGCCCCTGATGGACGGTTGAATGCAGCCGCGCGGCGGACGGCTGAGCCTAGGAACTGCCGAGCGCAGCCCCCACTGCCGCCACAGGCGCCCTGCCGCGCCTGATGGGGCACCCATTTTGGCGCGCCCGGCGCAAGGTCGCTCATATGCGTGGTTCGGTTCTTAGAAGGTGTGAGCTTTTGTCGGGTACTCGTTGGGCCCCAGCGCCCTCTAGGAGTCCTTGGAGACCTGGTGCTCGCGCAGTTGGCGACTCAACGGCGAAATGCTCCACTGTTGGCAGGTGCGTCGTGAGTCGCCGCACAATGTGAGAGGGGCTATAAGACCACGCCTCAGCAAGTGGCCTATGCTTCCTCGCCGCAGTGCGAAGCCGAGCCTCAAAATGCTGAGCTAGAGACCCCTTCCAACCCAGCCGTCGCGCATTCAGTAAAAATAAAAAACATCGCAGCACGCAGCACGAAAGATAGCGATCTCAGGCGGTGCGGGGAGGAGAAGGTGGAGGAGGAGGGAGAACCAGTAAGGCTGCCCAGAAGGCTCACGTGAAATCAACCTACGATTCTGCAACCACCCTTGAATCAACTGTTGAACTGGGGACAACAACAGTAGTGCGATATCAAATCCAAGTCCACTTCCGCACCATCCGCGCAGCCGAATACACATCCCCGAGGAGCACAATGGAAACGAGAAGAGGTATTGATGGAGTTCGTGAGCAGCCGAAGAGGGGGAGCGACAGAGAGGTACATAGAGGTGGACTTGGAAATATACTCCAGGTTCGCACAGAGATGATCGACGTGCCGCGGCTCCGCCGCGGGGATAAGCTTCCTAATCCTGCGGAGTAGGATTGACTTGGCATGTTCGCGGGGGGCAGTTGCCGAGCGATACGATAAAGCTTGGACTGCAGTGCTTTTTCCAGCAACCTCCAGCGACGACGAGGGAGAACGGTACCACTGGATGGCCTCACGGAGGTGCGCAACAAAAGAATGCCTGTGCCAGCCCTGATGCCATCGGAGGGGGATGTGCTCAGAATCGAGGCGATCGGAGTCGAGCGAGGACAGAACCGATGGGATGGCGGCACACCGCACTGCAAATCGAGCGCGGGCAGCACGCGCTGCCACAAGAATATCCAGGAACTCAAAATGGAGAGCAACTCCTTGCATCTGGACAGCCAAGTCATATGATATAGCGTTCCTGGGGCCTCCCGTAAGTAACATGACCCCTTCCTTGAAAGCCACGATGAGTGGGCCGTCGGGAGGGTACAGTTGAATGCGAAATTGGAGTAGCGAGGCAGGAACACACGACGCGGAAGGAGAGGGCAGAGAGGGCAAGTCCCAGGCCAAGACATCTGGTCAGACGAATTCTTAGAAGGTGTGAGCTTGAGCGATCTGGCTGTGTTTTTGTGTAATCGGCAATGCGGGGCACGTCGGCGCGCGCGCATGCAAACGCGTCAGCGCCACCCGCGCGCGAGCCGAGTCACTCGCGCGTCGCAGACGCCCAGTGGGCAAGCACGCGCGATCGCAGCGAGGCTGGCGCGACAATGCCGATGCCGTACAAAATGCCATGACGACACAACTGTATAATTCGATTATTAATCTCATCCTGGCCAAACCCAGGACACATCAGTATCTCGCGGGAACCGCGCCAGCTAGTTTAATGTCTGGCATCGCTGGGATGAGCAGCGCAGCATGTGGCAATATAACGTCATCAGAGTATCGCGCGATAGCGCATGCTCGCCCACTGGGCACCGTAGCGACGCGGGGTGGCTAGACGCGGCGGACACGTGCCCATTTTCGCCTGTCGCAGCCAACGCTGACAACGGAGTGCACTTACAGGCTGCGCCACTTGGGGCGCGGCGCCGCCTGCGCTGCAGCACGCGGCGCCATCGCATGCGCCGGGCACGCTGCAGCACGGAGTGCGACTCCGACTGGCAAGTGCGTTTCCACCTCTGCAGTCCACCTGCGCCACTGCAGCCCACCTCCACGCCTCAGTCCACCTCCACATTCCATCCCCAGTCCACCTCCGCCAGTCCACCACCGCCTCTGCAGTCCACCTCCGCCTCTGCAGCCCACATCCACTCCTCTGCATGTGCGCTGGCTTCGGCGGCGGCGGCGCGCCCCAGCTCACCCTCCAGCCATCGCACTCACACTCTGTCGTCGTATTCGTTCTCGTCTTGCGCATCCCTCCAGCCTCAGCGCCGCGTGCCCAGGCACCGATACAGCCTCTCTGATATGGTCTGCAGCGTCGCGGATCTGGTCTACAGCTGGTGAGATCGAAATGCGTTCGATTGTACTTACCAGAGATGAAACGTCAGCGGCTTGCGCTTGATCGTGAAGACCAACAATCAAGCGTCAGCGGTTTGCGTTTCATTGCAAATACCAACAATCAAACGTCAAACGGTTTGCGTTCGATTGCGAATAGCAACCATCAAACGTCAGCTGTTTGCGATTGATTGTGAGGATCAACCATCAAACGGTTAGCGACGTGCATCTTGACGAGCGCGTTGGGGAGCGCCTTTGGGCCTTGCGGGGGGGGGCGTCTTGGAACGTCTTGGGACCATGTCGGGCAGTCGTGGGCACGTCACGTGACCGCCTCAGGCCGTCGCGAGCACGCCTGGGCGGGTGCCTCGGACCGTCTCGGGGCCGTCTCGGGGGGTCGTCCTGGGCCCGCAGCGGGCCGGTGTGAGTTCGAGCTCAGCGAGCGCGAGCTCTGCGAGCGTGCGCTCCGCGAGCGCGAGCTCAGCGGTGTGAACCTCGGATATATAAGCATACGGCCTCAAGCCAATAATTCACCGAGCGCCCCCTGGCACTCCTTCCGCACCGCTCGGCGCGGGTAGCGCCATGCCTACTCATGACGACGGTGGCGGGCGCGATCTGGCAAGACGGAGCAGCAATGAGAATTAGCAGCCACCCTTGCCGAGCCAGCCGCCGCCGCCAGCTTGCCCACCGCCACCAGATCGGCAGACGCAGACGCTGCCGCCGCCGCCAGCTCGGACCACTGCTAAGCACACAGGCCCGCATGATCGGCCACATGCCAGGCCGCTGCCCGACGACAATGCGCCGTGGAAGCAGGCCCCGACAGGTCGAGCAGACCGATGGCAGCAACCAGTCGCAGACCCCACCAAGGCCCCGCCAGCCGCCCAGAGCGCACGTGGTGCCCGGGCAGCTCTGCCGAACGAGCACATGCTCGATTGGCTGGACACTCTCCACGCGAAGATCTTCCAGTTGCGCGAGTACGCAGCCAGTCTGCACACCCGCGCCGGCGTTTGGGGGGCGAGGTAAAGAGGCCGGATTCGGCCAAGATGGCCGAAGATGCCAAGAAGGCGCAGACTGAGAAGCCCAGGATCTCGCGCATCAAGGCACTCTTGACTGTCATCGACGCGGAGAATGCCGACCACACGGAGGTGGACGTGCCCACGCAGACCGCGGAGGCTGCCAATCAGACCGCGGAGGCCGCCGATGCGGAGGTGGCCAAGCAGGTCGAGAAACCGAGAAGACCGAGAAAATCGAGAAGACCGAGAAGATCAAGGTGGACGCCGACGCCGAGAAGACCAGGACGACAAACACCGATGCGTCCGAGAAAACGAGGAGCGAGGTCCAGAACTTCAAGATCGACACACCACCCACTGCCCAGCTGACGTGGGCCGCACAAGCGGCGCCGCACGAGGACCCTACCTGCACCGTCGGCGAAGGGCCCGACAAGCCGACGCCCGAGTCCGACCTGGGCGAGGCGTGGGCGCCAGTGGATGGCGCGAGAGTCGGTGACGCAGCGGGCGGAAAATGCCCGTCATCCGCGCAGAGAAATGCACTCTCCGCGCGGGCAGGCGAGCTGGCATCGGCCGCCAAACGCGCGAGCCGTGCCGCCGCCAAGCTTGCAGCTCGGGCTGCGAACCCGCAGCGAATTGCAAAATGCAGCGCGCTTCGCGCCGTGGCCGATCGACCCCGCCAGGTCTGCGCACCGGATAGGGATGCGATGTGGATGGAGGATGCGTCGGAATAGGGCGGGAGGGAAGAATGATGGAGAAGGATGAACCAATGGGCCCCCGGTGCACCCCACGTCGCGAGACGCGCATGGGCTTTGGCACGGGGAACTTCCCTGTCGCCATCAGAGCTTGCAAGGGCGCTTGCCACTCGGGGCGGGCGCCGCGTCTGAATCGGCGCGACAAGCGCCTACGTCGGCGCGAGTTCGCTCGCAATGGAAAGCCAACGGCGCTCCCAGGCACGAGCAGTGCACGAGGCATCCCAAGATTTACCTCGGCGCGCCCGTTGTGGCGGGGCCACGGTGCACGGCTGCAGCGACTCCATCGTCGGGCCCGCGCGTGACTTCGCCCTCTCTAAGACCGACTTTGCAGCGCCTGCCTGGTGCCACAGCGAGCCTCCTCCCCCGCTCTCCTCACCGCCTGTGCATACCCCACCTAACAACACCATCAACACCCACACCACGACGTCATACAAGTGCGTCCACTGCGCGACGGCACCAAGCGGGACCTCGCATGGTCAGCGCTAGATTGGACCGTGCAGTCAGCGCAACTCACCAGGGACGTTGTCAGCTCAAGCAACGAGCTCCGGCCACGGGCTCGGATGGCAACCATCGAGGGCATCAGGCATGATATTCTTGACGTGAACATGCTGCTCAAACTCCGCGGCAACACCTCCAATGTCATCAATGTCTGCATGGGGATGGTTTCAAGAATTTGCCCGAAGATCCGTGAATCGACTGCGTGGATTTCCGACTCCGCCGTCCAGCTCTGAGGCTGCATGGGGGCACCTACACAGTGCAAGTGCGCGTCCACGATCCGCCGAATGCCTGCGCTTGTGCTCGGGCAACGTTTAGGTGATCTCAGGTGCACGCACACTATGCACCCCAACGCGCCCACAAAGAACTCAGCTGACGGGATGGGGGGGGGGGGGCGCGGGAGGCGCGGGGGAGGGCGGGGCTGCACGTTGCGATCCTCTTCCCCCGTCCGAGGTCATCACCAACTCTTAGCCGACGGACGACACATAAGCAACACTGACTGAGGCGTGCGACCAGCGCGCGAACACCGCGAGCGCGGGGCCCCCAGCGTCCCTGGAGAAATTCATCGGCTCCCAGGCGCGAGCAGTTCATGAGGTATCCATACGACTACCCCACCTCGAGGGACTGGTCCATCCTGGACAACCTGAAGACGCCCCATGACGAACGAGACATCACGATTTGCAACCACTTGGGTTTGCATGGGGAGCCCGACGCGAACGAAGATGGCCTGATCAAGTCGGCGACAAGCCTCCTCATTCAGACGGAGCACGCGCCTGGCATCCCTCAGCAGTCGCATCAGCAGATCTACACAAGGGCGCTGGCGCACGGGACAACAAAACTCGGGAGCGCACGCCTGCGCGGGATGCGTAGGACTCAAGACGGAATTCGGGCTGCGACGAAGGCGTCGCGTCGTCGGGGGAGGGGGGGGCAGCCAGGCGCAGCACCTGAAGACGCTGATCGCGCCTCACCATCCCTCTGCAGGTCCCCAGACGGATAGGCACCCCGATGCGCCCAGCGACTTGCCGAACAATGCGTTCCAGCTCGCGCACTCGGCGGCTGATCCACCAATCAATCGGGACGGCTGGGAACCGCGCCTGGATCAGCCAGCACGCGCCACCCCGCAGAAACGGCACGTTGCTGAGGCAGAGCCAGAGCAGTAGTATGAGTGGTCGTGGCACTGCATGCGGGCCCGATCAGTGACGAATTGCTTCGGTACAAGCGGTTCTGTCGCTCGCGAGGAGGGCCAACCCTGCCCACGAGGACGGCCGCATCCCGATCAAATACTCTGGGAAGTACGATTCGGAAAATGACAGCTGGAACGCCAGTTGGTCGGACGACCACGCAGGTCGGGATTGGAGCGGCGCCCCATGGGACAGGACAGAGCCATGGTCAAAGAGCCGCAGAGCTCAATTCAGACCGAGGCTTGCGATCGAGGACGCCAGCCGCGATGCGCCACCAGCAGCACCAGCCCAAGGCAGCAGCGGCCCCTGCAGCAGCAGCAGCCCCTGGAGCGGCAGCCCCTGCAGCAGCAGCAGCAGCAGCAGCAGACCCTGCGCCAGCAACGGCAGCCCCAGCCCCTTCATGGGACCAAGCAGACGGAGAGACAAGGCGCCGACCGAGGAAATCGAGGAGGAGGCATACGAGCGCCACATGAAGAGGCCGGCCGCGGCGGAGCAAAGAGGCCAGCTAGCGCGGAGCCCGGCGATCCACCCGCGAGACAGCCCGACGCAGCCGCGGACGAGGCTGCTTCCGAAGGTATGGCGAAGCCCATCAAGTACACTAGCAAGTGGGAGGCAAGCGACAAGAGGGTCACCAAGAACGCGTTCGCGCCCAGGCACTAATGTAGGGCCGCCAGCCTGACCACGGACGCTCACCCCCGCATCACCGAGGCCGAAGGTCTACAAAGATGCAGCGCCCCTCTGGTCCAAGATGGGCTGGAACATACATGATGAGGGATGCGTTCTTCCACTTGCACGTTGAGCTGCAGCTCGGCCTACATAAACCAGCATATGACGAGGGACGCGTTCCATCACTCACGCGCTTGAGCTACAGCTCGGCCTGGGCCAGTCGCGACCCGAGCACGCGACGAGGAGAAGCATGTTCTCACCATCGTCCGCCACTAGCTACCATCGCCCCCCCTCATTATCGCCTGCCTCGCCATCGAATAAAGATCGCCCCCCTCCTTATCGACCTGCTCCCATTATCGCCTGCATCATCGTCGCATTCTGGCCCGCACAACCGCCCCTGCAAGTAGCGGGATCAAGAGGCCGAGGCCATGCTTCAGGTTGCGCATGCACTTGCGCTGCATTTGCCGTACAAACAGTACAAGCCTATACTGTGGACATGTTACTGCAGCGCCGCATGCACGCGGCGAGCTATGCGAGGTCGCCGCCACAGCCTGGCTCGCACTTCCTACCCACCTCCAGATAGCGACATCATGACTCCGAGCGCATTCAAGACGTCAAGATCAGGTTGGAGACCAATCAGGTCTGCATAGCCACCCCCGCCCACACTCACAAAATTAATATCGGCAAGTCCGTCGGACAATTCCTCTTGGGACAAGACCTTCGGGCAGATCCATCGGACACTGACTGCGCGGCCCTTCAGACTCCGTCGCGTAGCCATCTAGGCTCGAGCCAACGTCGCGGTTTCAGCTACTGCTCGGAATCACGCGCCGATGCCACGCCACGCCCGTCACCACGCGGCGCGGACGCACGGCGCCGCGACAGCGCCCAGGCCGCGGGCGACGCCAAGGAGCGCACGCAGGTGAAGATCGACGAGCAGAATGGCCACATCAAAGCGAAGGACAAAATCAAAGGTGGTATCTGACCAGAAGAAGAAGGCCAAGCTGCCCCACAAGGAGGGCCCGGGCTTCGCAAGCAGAAGCAGCGCAGCATGAACATGACCATCGGCGTCATTTAGGATGGGACGAAGACCCACACAAGAGTCTTCGGTAAAATGCACTAGCACTGCCGGGCGCAGGCTGCACCCGCGCGAGAAGTTCACGACCAAGAGGATCGCGACAGTGCACATCGAGCACCTCGAGCCGCCGAAGGATCAGGTGGACAAGGAAACGCAGACGTGCCCGAAGCTCCTCCAGTCTCTGCCGAAGAACCCCAAACTCCCGAAGCCGCCAACGGCATCCAAGGAGGACCCCCCGACCCGCCGACCCCCCGCGCACCAGACGTCTACGAGCACGAGACCCAGGACATGAAGATGGCGGACAGTTCGCAGAGCATTACACAGCCAGGAGGAAAGTTATAACAATATCGACAAGACGATCATCCTGAATGATCTGCAGACGTCAACGCCCAAAGAGGATCATTGAGTGATACTCGCCTTTCAACATTGGCAGCGCGCGCAAGCGTGCACCACGGGCCAGGCCACTGACACGCCACACTTTGGCTTGCGCGCCCAGTGGCCGCATTGGGGGGCGGACGCCGCATACTGCCTGGGTGCTCTTCCAAGTTGCCCCATTGCAGAGCCGCCGGCGCGGGCGGCCCCACGATCTGCCGCGCGGCTTCGCCCCCACCAGTCGACTGGCTAACATGCAACGCGCAATGCAGACGAGACGTTTTCCCGTAACATCGACAAGCGGGTGTCACTTGATGCGACGGGCCCCGCCTAGTCTGATTCTACATCTTTTCGGCTTCCATCCCCGCGCAACTTTGGCTATAAACTCTGTTCACGGGGACGGGCAATCCTGCCTAGGTAATGGGGTTTCTGCGCGACCCCCCCGTCTTTTAGCGCGCCGCCCTGTGGGTCCTATGGAACGCGTGAGACTTGCACCCCTGTGGGACTTGTGCGACTTGTGGGACCTGCGAGACATGCGGGACCTAGGCGACTTGCGGGATCCGCGGGCTTGGCCGGACGCGTGCGACCTGCGAGACTTGCGGGACCTGCGGGGCCTGTAAAACCTGGGGGGCCCGTGCAAAGTCGGCCTTGTTAGGACCTGCGAGAGACCTGCGGGCCTTGCGGGACCTGCAAAGTTTGCGGGGCCCGCGGGACCTGCGCGACCTGTGGCACCTGTGGGGCACGTGGGACCTGCGGGACCTGCGAGACACGTGGGACCTGCGAGACCTGCGGGGCCTGCGAGAATTGCGCGACCTGCGAGGCCTGGGGGGCCTGCGGGACTGACGAGACCAGCGGGGCCTGCGAGGCGCTGCCCAACGAGCCGCCTTGACGACCCGGCGGGGGGCGGGTCCAATCATGTACATTCACACACGGGGCGCAGCCGAAGTTGCCCCGCAATCCCACTCAACGATCGGGCGGGCGCGCGTTTACTCTGTAAACTCATACAGAGAACGCACTTCGCGTGAAGTGGCGCGCCCCGGCGCGCCCACTCCACGACTCGGTTGCCCCCCGCCCTATTTCTCCACGCGCGAAACGCGGGAACGCAAAGTGGGCACGCCAGGGCACGCCACTTCACGCGAGGTGCGCCCCGCGCTTGACTTCACACGCTAAACCTGCCACCGCTCCATCGTTAGGCGGGGCCCCTGGGCGACGGGGCGCGCGCCCCGCATGTGAACCTGCACAGTGAGCCCGAGCCCACCCGCGTCCTGTCGTTTCACAGTTTCGCCAGACATCGAAAATTCGCCGCCATGAGTGGATTTTCACCATGAGCGCCCAATTGGGAGTTGCGTCCGACGACGAGGGGCGGGCCCTGGGCCCGAGGCCCAGAACGCAATCGTTATCGCCAGGAACGGCGGGCGACGACGACGACGACCACGGCGACGTCGACGACGACGACGACGAAGACGACGACCACGACGACGGCGACGACGACGACGACGACGACGACGACGACGAAGATGACCACGACAACGGCGACCACGGCGACCACGACGACCACGACGCAGACGACATGCGTTCTCGCCCTCTCACTCCCCCGCCGAGACATCATCAGCATCCTCGCTCGCCTCCCCCTTCTAATCCTCCTGCCCCTCCCCCCCTCCTCGTCTCTCTCCCCCTTCGCATCTTCGCGGCCCTCCCTCGCGCCCCCCCTGGCCCCCCTGGGGAGCCACGACGGACCGCGGCAGCCGCCCGGGTTCCATTATGCATCAGGGACCGCGCGCCTCCCATGCCATCTGCCTGGGCGGCAAAGGTTGCCGACGCTATACAGCAAGCGCCGCCAGAACGATAGGGGCGCGCCCAGACAGGTTCGACGCCCGCACAGCCGGGAAAAACATCAACAGGACGACCATCGCGAATGATCTGCAGACGGCAACGCCCAAAGAGGATCATTAACTGAGATTCGCCGTTCAATGTCGGCAGCGCGCGCAGGCGCGCACGAAGGGCCAGGCCGCCGACGCGCCGCGCTTTGGCTTACGCGCCCAGTGGCAACGTTAGGAGGCGGAGGCCACTTAACGCCCAGGCGCTCTTCCAAGCTGCCCCCTCTCAGGGCCGCTGGCGCGGGCGGTTCCACGTTCTGCCGCGCGGTTTCGCCCCCACCAGTCGGATGTCTAACATGCAACGCGCAATGATGATGAGACGCTTTCCCGTAACATTGACCAGCGGAAGCCACTGGGTGCGACGGGCCCCGCCTGGTCGGACTCAACATTTTTTCGGCTTCCAGTCCCGCGCCACTTTTGCTATAACCTGTTCCACGGGGGCGCAACGAGAAGGGCCCATCCAAGCGGCGGGATCGCGACCCCTGAGGTTTGCCAAACTGCTGAGGAGTCGCCACCAGGGCAATTTTACACATGCAGGCCGTGCTAGGATGTGCGCGATCTCATTGTGCACGAACGCCTGCAGAAGCCTGCAGCAGCAAAGAATAGGCCAGCTAGCGCCCAGACCGACGGCGCACGCGCGCGCCCGATTCCTGCGCGAGCGATGCTCGCGCATTCGGCGGACGGCTCCAGTCGGGACGGCCGGGAAGCGCGCAACCTCGTCATCGCCATCATCTCGACTGTCGCCGCCCTACGGACCACGACCTGCACGTCCGCCTTCGGGCGCCGCGCGCCCTGCAGACCCGTCGGTCCAGCTTGACGACCAAGTCATTAAGAC
Source organism: Prorocentrum cordatum (assembly GCA_963575745.1). Lineage (NCBI taxonomy): Eukaryota > Dinophyceae > Prorocentrales > Prorocentraceae > Prorocentrum > Prorocentrum cordatum. Next base: position 91,504 of record CAUYUJ010020622.1, on the reverse strand, counting down.
ACGACCTATCGCCACGGCCGAGTTGGCTCGAACTGTCTATATAGCACCGCCGCCATGGACCACGGGTCAGAGCGGGATGCGAAGCTCGGGCGCTTGACGCCAGTGCAATGAGGGGGGCACGGGGCATCAACGCGCGGAGCAACGCCGGGCAGGGAGCACTGCTGGGCAAGTTGCCCAGGCATCGAGCGGACGGCTCGGAGAACAACCAGGCGATAGTCAACCTGCCCGCACTCCTGAACGGCGCGCGCCAGGGGCGGCGGCCCCGGAAATGCGACGCAGCGGCCCATGCACGAGAAGCCTTCGTGCCATGACTCTCCATGGGACTTCATCGTCCACAGCGACGAGGGTGTCCCAGGCAACCAGCTCTCAGGCCACGGGCAGGAGGTGCTGTGTCGCGCAGGCGTCCTTCGTCCAGTTTGGACCACTGCTGCAGGACGAGGACGCGTGGATATGCCTTGCCAGCGAGCGGTCCGCGAGCGCGAAGACGCACGGCGGCGGCAAGGTCTTCGGAGCTCTGCTCAAGATATTCAGCCCCGAGGGCCACAGCCTCCATCGGAGCGGAGTCGCTCTTACGTTCGCCGACGGCGAACCCGCGAGGCTCTTCGCGAGGTTCGCCATGACATTGCAGGGCGGCGCCGCCCACAAACAGGCCTTCAATGTTAGAGGCGACGGTGGTCTGAAAGCGCGCGCCCCCTGCAAACCCCTGCGCAATGAATAGTGGCATCGTCGGAGAAAACGGGAACAGCATTATGTCTTGAAACCTCTGCCTCGGGTCCGACATGGACCTCGCCACGGACGCCGACCTAATACGCAGCTACGAGGGGCGGGTCGAAGTCGCCAGGGCGCCACCGGGCGAGCCCAAGCTCGGAAAGATGACAGCGGGAATCAACCACAGCAGGTTCAACCTCCCGCTGCACATGGAGTTTCGGGACATCGTGAGGCCCGTGAGCTGCTTTGCTCACGACTGGATGCACGCGCTCGGTGTACACGGCGCATGGAACACCACGCTTGTTCTGTTGCTACCCGACTTGGTGGCTGCGAAGGTGAAGGACGCACCGAAGAATATCTGCGACCTTCTCGGTCAGTGGCGGCTCCCACGAAGGCTGGGCGTGAAGACTAATGCCCTCGCCGATGTATTCACTCCGACCAGGTGGAAATCGTGCACCAAATCAAGGTACGCGAAGCGTACTGCATCTAAGGCGGCATCCATGCACGGCATGATCGCGCACTTCGTGCGACAGGTGTGGCTCAAGAGGGGGCTCTGCACCAAGGCATGCGAGGCGCACCTCCACTGCTCGTCCACCTTGGACCCCCTGCAGCCCGTACCGCATGGCACTGTCAACGCGGACGAACACCGAGACCTCGTGGACAAGTTCCTGCGGGTTTGCCTGGACGCTGGCTGGAGGGACTACCTGCACCCCAAGTTCCACTGGTCCCTGTACCTGGTGATGGAACACAAGAAGTTCGATACGTCACCGGCGTGCTGGACGCACGAGGGGAAGCACAAGGATAATCAACGCGTCCTCTCGGGGGGCGAAAGTTATGCCATCGACCACGCTGTTGTCGTGCACCCTCTGTGGGCGTCCGACAACCGATGTTGATATCATAGCCATCCCAGGGTCCTCAGAGGGCGTGCGCAACACAGAGTCCACGGAGACCAGCGCCCTGCCCGAGGGCACGCGCAGGCACACTCGCGGCCCGGCGGTCTCGGAGGACAAGCTCGGCCGAAGGGTCAAGAGCTGCAGGAGCCGAAGCCCGCCAGGGACAGCACGGCAACGTGCCTCTGCGATGAACTGCAGCTCCCAGTGGCGCGGAAGGCGTCGCGCTTGACTGTGAAGTCGGCCAATCTGTCCAAGTTCAAGGTGGTTCAAACCAGTGGCGTTGCCATAATGACGCCCGAGGGAGGGCTGCCAATGCTGGGGCAAGTTTGGCTTCTGACCGAGGCGGTGCAGGAGCCGCGCTCTATGGTCACCTTTTTCACATCACTGAGGCCGACGACGATGGCATCGCACTGGCGCGCAATCTAGCGAATACATGCCTCTGCCAATTGTCAAACATTCTGGGTGCAGTGTCCTTCCCGAGAAGGTCCGACGGGCATGTGCTTGCTATCGTGCCTGTGGTGCACCGTTGGGCGTTGCGCTAGACTGCATTTTGAGGCGGGGAGTTGCTTCGAATGCGTTGTCTCAGGCAAAATTATTCACTGCGTGGAGCTCCCCATATGTGCATCTACTCGCATGGACCTGTCCGCCGTGAATGTCTAGGCGCAAGAGCTTTCGAATATTAACGGGCTTCAGTTGTGACGGTCTGGACATCAATCTAACTGCGAATGAATTGGAGTGTGAATGAGCCTCAGTAGTACGAGCGCGTCTCTGTGCATGAGCCTGGGGCCTCCTGGGGCCTCCTGAAACCTACTGGGGCTTCCTGGGGTCTCCAGGAGCCTCTTGGGACCTCCTGGGACCTCCTAGGAAGGTTTCGTGCCCCAGGGGAGGCGCAATCTATAGCAACAGACGTACATAAAACATTGCGGATTAGAGCCACAGGAGAAGGGCAATCTATAGGAACACGCGTAAAACACCAAGGACTCGTGCCCCAGGAGAGGCCCAATACATAGGAACATGAGTAAAACATTTAGGATTGTGTACACAGGAGAAGGACCATCTATAGAAACATACGTAGAACATCAAAGAATCGTGCTCCAGGTGAGGCCCAATCGATAGGAGCATACGTAAAACACATGGGATTGGAGCCACTCCTGTTGCCTTCTGAGGCCTCCTGCTCCTGGGGCCTCTCGGGGCCTCCTGTTGCCATCCGAAGCCTCCTGGCGCTTCCTGTTGTTTCCTGGGGTCTCCTGTGGTTTCCTGAGGCCTTCTGGAGCTTCCTGGGGCCTCCTGGAGCCTCTTGGGACATCCTGTGGCCTCTTGAGTCTTTCTGTGGCCTCCTGATGCCTCCTGGGACCTCATGTGGTCTCCTGGAGCCTCCTGGAGCCTGTTGGAGCCTCCTGTGGCATCCTGAGAAGAATCTGCGCCCACGAGCCTGGCCACCAAAACTAGCAAACCGCCTGAGACATCCCCACAAAATGGCCGCGAACGAGCCCGTGCAACCACCCCTGGCGGCTCCCCTTAGGGGTGCTGAAATGAGCGCCTCGCTCGAGACATCCTCCAAATCTGCTCCGAAAGCGAAGGATGTTGGGCACAGAAACAGGCAAACCGCCTGAGACATCCCCACAAAATGGCCGCGAACGAGCCCGTGCAACCACCCCTGGCGGCTCCCCTTAGGGGTGCTGAAATGAGCGCCTCGCTCGAGACATCCTCCAAATCTGCTCCGAAAGCGAAGGATGTTGGGCACAGAAACAGGCAAACCGCCTGAGACATCCCCACAAAATGGCCGCGAACGAGCCCGTGCAACCACCCCTGGCGGCTCCCCTTCGGGGTGCTGAAATGAGCGCCTCGCTCGAGACATCCTCCAAATCTGCTCCGAAAGCGAAGGATGTTGGGCACAGAAACAGGCAAACCGCCTGAGACATCCCCACAAAATGGCCGCGAACGAGCCCGTGCAACCACCCCTGGCGGCTCCCCTTAGGGGTGCTGAAATGAGCGCCTCGCTCGAGACATCCTCCAAATCTGCTCCGAAAGCGAAGGATGTTGGGCACAGAAACAGGCAAACCGCCTGAGACATCCCCACAAAATGGCCGCGAACGAGCCCGTGCAACCACCCCTGGCGGCTCCCCTTAGGGGTGCTGAGTATGAGTAAGTCTGTGTATGAGTAAGTCTGTGTATGTGTACGTCTGGGTATGACTAATACTGTGTATGAGTAAGTCTGTGTATGAGTAAGTCTGTATATGAGTATGTCTGAGTGTGAGTAAGTCTGAGTATGAGTAGGTCTGAGTATGAGTAAGTCTGAGTATGAGTAAGTCTGTGTATGAGCAAGTCTGAGTATGTCCGACAGGAGGGGAGGAGAAAAGAGGAGGAGGAAGGAGAAGGAGTAGGAGGCGTCCAAGTAATAACAAGAACCCCATCTTAGGATATGGGGAAAAACACTCACAGACACATGCATGGTTTAAGGTGCCCCTGTGGCGCTGCAGTGCTTCAGACCTGAAGGTCGACAGTCAGACCTGCGGCGAAACTCTGCCCCGAGACATGCATGAGGTCCGGTTCGAAACATCACGGCCTTTCTGACAGTGCTTCGCCAGCACACATCCGGTCACACATGTATGAGCGAGGCTCGCGTCGTCCATCTCATGGACAAAAGCCCTCAATCTGATGCGACGGATGCGCGCGCACCTGCACGGCGCTGCAAAACGGACTCCTATACGTTGTCGTTGCAGTGTAAAGCCGAAGTGTTTTGTTTAACGATGAATTGCCAAAAGTACAATGTTATCATGTTATGTTGTTTCGAAAACCGAATTATGTTGTTCCACAAACGCAATTCATAAGATCGCAAACTTAAGTTAACATAGTGATGGTCCACATCGGGACGCTGCAAAAGAAAAACTCACACATAGTTGTGCTTACTTGTGCTACTTTCATAAATAAATATGTGTGTATATGTGTATATATATATATATATTGTAAAACCTCCTAAGTTCGTTGGAGTTACAGGACAAAGCCAAAATCAGTCAAGCAGGAGGCCCCAAAAAGCGCCCAAGAGGCCTCCAAGAGGCTCCGAAGATACCCCCAAGAGGCCCCAAGAGGCCCCCCGAGGCACGTAAGACACTCCAAGTGGCTCCCGGGACCGCCAAGAGGCAGGCCCCCGAGACGCTCCAAGGGGCCTCCAAAAAGCTTCCAAAAGACATCCGCGGAGACTCTGAGAGGCAACTCGCCTGGGCATCGTGTCTGGATGGGCTGGTGGGGATACTTTTTAGTCAGCGGCCGCGGGCGAGCGCGCCGGCGGCGAGTCCAGTCAAATGCTGGTGGGGATACGCGAAGCGTCAGGAATTTGGCGGGCATGGCTTTTCAGAGGGCAGTGCAGCTTCAAACGTGGCAGGGCTGCTGCTGTGGCTCAAATCGTTGCTTCAAACGAGCCGACCTAACGCCTGCCGTTTTTAGCAGCGCGCTCTAAAGCCCGCACGACCTCATAATCATCCTTCAACGCGCTCTGCAGGAGGTGCTTCCCCTTGGCACTGAGGTAGGTTTTGTGCTGGAAGGGGTACTGACCCTTGTCATGCGGAATTTCGGCGGGTGCCGCCCACCCCAGACGCCCAAACACGTCCTTAAGGTCGTGAGAAATCGTCTCGGAACGAATCAAATACACCTCTTGTGCGAGAACGCAGTCGAGATCGTGTTCAAAATACCAGCGAAAGCCTTTCCCAACGTGCTCAGACAGTATTGGCTTCTCAAGCGCTCGGCGGGCAATGCTACCGCAATGGCTCTGGTCCTGCAACGACTCCGCAAAGTCGTTGACTTCTCGGAAGCATCGATAGAACGCCTGCTCTTGCTTATCTTGCAGGAACCCTGCCTCCCCGTGCGGCGAATCTCCGTTTAGGGGGTTCCTCCAATTGAAAGCAGATACAACACGAGCAAGCGGGTCTCGAACAGCAACAATCCACATGCGTTGCTGGTCTGCGCGGCAATTGTCGACCTGCCGAATGTGAATCTCATGGTAAGGGGTGTTCTTGTAGATGGCCATACCAATTGAGCTGCCTGCGCACTTGCCAACATGCACAAACTGCACAAAGTCCTTATGGGATCGCAATGAATCGTTATTTTGCATTTGACGGCACTCAGTAACAATACTCGCCAGTCTTCAACATGCAAGCTTTCATCGTCCCAATCGGGCCCTCCACTTTCGATATCATCACACTCGGAATACCGTTCCATTTTATCTTTGGGGTCAGAAGCATAGATGCCCATGCCGTGCTCTGCGTTCGAAACAACGTGAAAAGCGGAGGCCACACTACTGCCGCTGAATGCAAATGTTAAGCATGCGATCGCCCTCGCGAACACCATCGTGAGTGCTGAAGAAATACGGATTTCAGTATATTGCAAGTTCAGGAGAGTTCAGTATATGACGCGCTTGCTGGATCTAGCACTTGAGCCAAATTGGTTGCGGATGTTTCGCGCCTGTCTTGTCGCAACGACTGCTAGCGGAACCACGGGCGTTCTTGCCGTGTAGCCGACGCGCCCACAAGATTCGGGTGCCTGGTCAGCTTGCTGGGTTGCCAAGCTTTCATCTCGCTTCCCCTCCATTATTCCCCCCCTCCTGCACAGTGACGCGATTCCTCGCATCGTCCCCAATTGGAGCAGGGAGCGGCTAAGGATAGAGAAGGGGGGCGAAGGATAAGAGCCGGAGGGGAGCGCGAGCGGCGCACCGAGGAGCAGAAGCGGAGAGAAAGGTAGTTCTCCGGTTGATCACGCCAAGAGAAGGGCGAGGTTGATGACTAAATTAAGGCTCTGACTTTGCACACGTAACACCCCCGCGGGCCCCAACCCCCAAACGCACGACCAGAGCAGAGGAGGAGGGCGGACTGCGACGCCAAAATGGGCTCCTCCTTGCCGTCCTCGCCCTCCCGCTGCTCCCCTTTGTCCTCCTCGTCTTCCTCGTCCTCCTCCTCCTCCTCCTCCGACGACGACGACGACGACGACGCCGCCTCCTCCTCCGACGACGACGACGACGACGCCTCCTCCTCCTCCTCCTGCTCCTCCTCCTCCTCCTGCTCCTCCTCCTCCAGCTCCTCCTCTTCCTCCTCCTCTTCCTCATCCTCCTCTTGGCCGCTTGGCGCAAGGTCTTCGCTGCGCTGGGCAATCAGGTGATGAGGTCTCAGACAAGGGCGTTCCATCGATCACCGAGCTTGGAGGTGAGGGCCTGTGCCCCTGTAAGAGCGCGCCTGTGGCGCACCCCCAAACGGGGGTACCCCCTTAGGCCCTTAGCTACCCTCCCCCCCTGGACCTGCCCTGGCAGAAGCCCCCCCTCCTTTTTCTCGCCCCTCGAAGGCTGCCCCCCCTTCCTTTTCGCGCTCTGGAAGCTGCCCCTCCCTCCATTTCCAAGGGGGGCATAGGGGGGGGGGGCTTAGCTACCCACCCACCCCTTGAACCTCCCTTGCCAGAAGGCTCCGTGTTTGTTCCAGCCCCACGGAAGCTATTCCCGCTCCGGAAGCTCCCCCCCCTTCCTCCTCCCCCCTTCCTGCCTAAAGGGGGCATAGGGGAGGGGGCTTAGCTACCTACCCCCCCCTTTGGACCTCCCCTGCCGGAAATCTACCCCCCCCCCCCTCCTTTTTTTCCGCCCCCCTTTCCCAAAGGGGGGGGAAAGATTAGCTACCCCCCCCCCCTGGACCTCCCCTGCCGGTGGCCCCCGCCCCCCTCCTTTTTTCTGCTCCTCGGCAGCGACGCTCGCGGAGGCCACGAAGCGTTCTACTAGGTGGAGGAGACGCATCCAAACGCCGCCACTGGAGCCTTCGGTGGAGCTCCCTCTGGGGCCACGAAGCCCTATGCTGGGTGGGGGAAACGCATGCGGACACCGCCACTGGGGCCTTCGGTGGAGCTCCCCATGGGGCACCGAAACGCTGTACGGGGGGGGGAAACGCATGCGCACACCACCACTGGGGCCTTCGATGCAATGTCCTATGGGGCCACAAAACGTTGTACTAGGCGGGGGAAACGCTTGTGGACACCGCCACTGGGGCCTTCGGTGGAGCTCCCCATGGGGCCACGAAACGCTGTGCTGTGTGGGGGAAACAAATGCGGACACCACCACTGGGGCCTTCGGTGCAATGTCCTATGGGGCCACAAAACGTTGCACTGGGTTGGGGAAACGCTTGCGGACATCGCCATTAGGGCCTTGTGTGGAGCTCCCTATGTGGCCACGAAACGTTGTTCTGGATTGGGGAAACGCATGCGGACACCGCCTCTGGGGCCTTCGGTGGAGCTCCTTGTGGGGCCACGAAACGCTGTCTGGTAAGGGAAACGAATGTGTACACCGCCACTAGAGCCTTCGGTGGAGCTCCCTATGGGGCCACGACACGTGTGAGGGGTGTGCCGAAGTGGACAAGAGGCGGCATGTGAACGCAGTCACTGGGGCCTTGGGTTGAGTTCCCTATGTGGCCACGGCACGTATGAGGGGTGTGCCAAAGTAAGCAAGTAGCGGCATGTGAACACAGCCACTGGGGCCTTGGATGGAGCTCCCTATGGGGCCGCGACACGTGTGAGGAGTGTGCTAAAGTGGACAGGAGGCGGCATGTGAACGCAGCCACTGGGGCCTTCCGTGGAGCTCCTTATGGGGCCACGACACGTGTAAGCGGTGTGCCAAAGTGGACAGGTGGCAGTGTGTGAACGCAGACACTGGGGCCTTGAGAGGAGCCCCCTATGGGGCCACGAAACGTGTGAGGAATGTGCCAAAATGGACAGTTGGTGGCATGTGAACGCAGCCACTGGAGCCTTCCGTGGAGCTCCCTATGGGGCCACGACACGTGTGAGCGGTGTGCCAAAGTGGACAGGTGGCAGCATGCGAACGCAGCCACTGGAGCCTTCGGTGGAGCTCCCCTCAGGGCCACGAAACGTGTGAGGGGTGTACCACAGTGAAGGGGGTGACGGGAGGAGGGAGGATGGAGAGGAGAGGAGGGGAGGAGGAGGCGGAGGAGAACGCGGAGCACCGTCTCTTCAAAACGAAGACCCAACACCGCAGGATGGCTTGGGAAACAACAGTTTTGAAGCCCCCCCTTTGGCAAACCAAAATCAACTTCGAAAGGAAGGGGGGTAGTTTCCGAAGCCCCCCCTCCTTGGAAAGGGAAGCCCGGGCTAACCTTGGGCTCTGGAAAAAGAGGGAGGGGGGTAGTTTTGAAGCCAACCCCCGCTTGGCACGGCAATCTCAGCTGCGAAAGGGAAGGGAGGAGTTAGCTTCCGAAGCCCCCCCCCCACTTTGAAAGGTAAGCTCGGGCTGGCCTTGGGCTCCGGAAAATGGAGGGGGGGTAGCTTTGAAGCCCCCCCCCCTGGGCACGGCAATCTCAGCTGCGAAAAAAAAATGAGGGGGGGTAGCTTCCGAAGCCCCCCCCCTTTGAGAGGGGAGCCTGGGCTGACCTTCGGCCCCGAAAAAGAAGGGTGGGGGGGTAGCTTCCAAGCCCCCACCCCTTTCGCCAGGGCCCCCCCTGGCCCCGAGATGTCCACCAAAGGGAGAGGGGGTAGCCTCGGAAGCACCCCCTTCTTTCACAAGGGAGGGGGGATACTCCAGATTTCGTAATAAAAGGGAGGGGGTCTGGACCCTCCAAGACAAGCCATTTCAGACCTCCCCCGTGGGAGAACCCTCCAAAACATCGTCCCCAGACCCCCCAGGCCCTCCAAGATAGCCTGGAAGAGACCCCCCCCCGAAATGAGGCCCCCCTCCCTTTATTACGAAATCTGGAGTAGCTTGAAGCCGGGACCCCCTCTGTGATGAGAAGGGCGCCACGTGCTCCCCCTCTGTCGTTTGCCCCCCCCCCCCCCGGGGGGCCCCGTGGGGTGCCGTCGTCGCTCCCCCCTCCGACCACTGGGGCGCCATCGACGAGATCTCCCGCGGGAGGGGGAGGGAAGAGAGGACGGCCGTGAACGAGGAGAGAAAAGAAGGAGGACGACGAGGAGGGCCCGAGCGGGCGAGAAAGGGGAGGAGGACGAGGGGGGGAGAGGAGCGGGAGGACGAGGAGATCGCCGCCGCCGGGATTCGGGCCGAGGGCAGCTTGGGCGTCTTGCTCCAATCCCCCCTCCGCCCCCTGGACCTGGCTGACCCTCGCTTGTCCTTGCCAGGCGAGTTCGGGATCGGAGAGGCGCTTTCAAAGAGATACCGTCCCCGCCAAGGCCTAGGAGTCGGAGGTGGATGAGCGGTAGGAGTAGCAAGCAGAAACACTACGAGTAGGAGCAGGAGGGAGCAGGAGGCACAGGAGGGGCGCAACTGTTCATGAAGGAAGTGCCGAGAGGGAGAGGCCCCCAGCCGCGCTGATGACTGACGTCGCGACTAGGCTGTGACGCAGTAGGAGTAGCAGGAGTAGGGGGCGCAGCGTGCGGAGGAGCATGAGGTGGAGAACTGGGAGACCACAACATGATTTCAGAAGAGGGGGTCTGCCGACCAGCCATAACTGGGGGAGCAGTGGTCCTTACCCCCCTGCGGGAACCCATCGCGTCGACGATCTCTCGAGAGGGGTGTCGAAATCGATGGGTCCCCCAGGGGGGTAAGGACCACAGCTCCCACAGTTGTGGCTGGCCTGGTCTGGGTAGCATCTTTGAGGCGAACGGAATGGCAATACGAATGGCAGCTCGGACATGAACCCTTTTGGGTGAACAACTGATTCCGTCTACGCGTTTTACGAGGTGCACGATCAACAACTCGGAGTCCAGCCTCAGACAGGGAAATGTCGGGGCTTTCCAGGATAGATGAGATTGCCAAGGAGAGCCGAAGCTTTTCTTTGTTTATGTGCTTGTAGTAAGTCTGCGAGTATCCACTCGGATGACAACCCCTCAGGGGGAACCATCAGGGGCCCTAGGGGGGACTGGACGGAAAGCAGCAGGTCCCCTTGACGTGTGGCTTGCAGGATATGCTTGTAGTCGACGGAATTCACCTCTTAATTGTTAACCTTTGAAGGCCTGCTGGATTTTTGTTGGCACATTGTGCCGACGGCCGCTACGATTCAACCACTCACCCAGCTCGGTGGGCATCCTTAAGGGTGATTTTCTAGATGTGAGTTGCGAGGGTGTGCGAGTGACCATCGGATCCCGCCAGCGAAGAGCGGGATAGCCACTTTACGTGTGCTTCCAGAGGATGTGGAGGACGGCGACTGCGGCAACGATGGGCGTGGCGTGAGCATGAGATGCACATTGGGCAAGGGCGAATGGATCAGAGTAGGGACGAGGGTGATGAAAAGAGTAGTAGGAAAGTTCCGGGTGAGAGTGATGGCGATGAGGACAAGGATGAACATACGAAAACAATGCTGATACCAATGGGAGCGCATGGACGGATGATGGTTCAACTGCCATCTGGTGGTAATCACAAGGGCATGCTGACAAGAGGAATGAGGCTACTGATGGGAGGGTACAGGGGAGACGAAGACCCTAGTCAGGACTTGGGACACGTATGGTAGTGTGACAACTGTGTGCACAACATTGCGTGATTGGGTCCGTGGCCATGTTGCTGTTACGTCTCATTACCCGAGTCGCTGAGCTCAGCGAACGTACTGCAAGAAACTCCTTCCCGCAGCGAACGTTGAACCTCCATCGAGATGGTTCGATGCGGTTCCATTCCCCAAAAAGGGCTTGGCCTGTCTGCTGGTCTGGCGTCGCGCGCCGCCCCGTCGCCGTCTCGTCGCCGCCCGTCGTCTGGGCCTGTCTGCCGATCTGGCAGCTATGCTGCCGCCGTCGCCGCCCCGTCGCCGCCTCGTCGCCGACACAAAAGTTGCTCCACATCAATTGCACAACATAAACTGCATCACATAGACTGCACCACAAAGATTGCACCACATATATTGCACGACACAGCTTGCATAACATAGATTGCACAACATATACTATAATATACGACGCAAGCTTCGAGTGTTCATCGTAGTTTGCAGTACACATGACACCACATAGATTGCTCCAGCTGGATTGTACCACATATGTTGCACCACCGAGATTGCACCTCATAGACTGAAAGACATGGATTACACAGCATAGATTGTGCAACATAGGTTACACCACATAGATTGCACAACATGAGTTACACCACATAGATCTCACAACATATATTGGGCCACGTAAAGTACTCCCCATATACTGCAAACCATGGATTGCACCACATAGGTTGCACTACCTATATTATACACCATAGACTGCGCAACCTATCTGGCACAACATATATTGCACCACATAGGTTGCAAACAATAGCTTGATCCGCAGCGACTGCACAACGTATGTTGTACCACATAGGTTGCTGCACATGTCTTGGTCCACATGGATTGCACAACCTATATAGCATTGCACCACGTAGATTGCACCACATAAATTGCAGACTGTAGATTGCATCAACACGACTGTGCAACATAGATTGTATAACAGTTTGCCCAAACAGATTGCACAACATAGATTGCACCACCTAGCTTGCAACACATATATTGCTGCACCTAGATTGCACCAGGTAGATTACACCACAAAGATTGCAACCCATATGTTGCACAACATAGAGTATGCAGCATCGATTGCATCACATTGTGTATCCCATGGGTTGCGCAGCATATGTTGCATAAGAGTGATGGCACAACACAAATTGAACCACATATGTGGCACTACACATTTTGGTCCAAATAAGTTGCACCACATGTATTGCACAACACAGGCTGAAACACATTGATTGCACCACACATGTTGCACCACATAGATGTCTACAGCACACACTGTTTGAGGTCCACAATGGCTAACATTCCAATTCGCCAATTCACATCGCCAATTCCATCTTCACTACCCCCCTCCACCCCCGCGACGGGGCAGCACCGATGACGACGGGGCCACATCGAACCAGTTCGATCGCGAAGGCGTCTGGGGAACGGGCAGCATCGGACCACTTCGATGGCGACGGCGTCTGGTGAGGGGGCAGCATCGAAGCAGTTCGATGGCGGCGGCGGCGGGGGAGGAGGCAGCATCGAGCCAGTCCGATGGCGACGGCGTCTGGTGAGGGGGCAGCGCCGAACGAGTTCGATGGCAACGTGATCTGGAGAGGAGGCAGCACCGAACCCAATCGAGGCGACGGCATCTAGGGAGGGGGCAGCATCGAACCGGTCCGATTGCGACCGCGTCTGGGTAGTGGGCAGCATCGAACCGATGGCGACGGCGTCTGGGGAGGCGGCAGCATCGAACCAGTTCGATGGCGACGACGTCTGGGGAGGGAGCGGCATCGAACCAGTTCAATGGGTATGGGGCTGGGTCGAACCACTTCGATGGCGACGACGTCTGGGTAGAGGGCCAGCATCAAGTCAGTTCGATGGCGACGGCGACTGGGGAGGGGGCACAATCGAGCCAGTCCGATGGCGACGGCGTCTGGTGAGGGGGCAGCATCGAACCAGTTCGATGGCAACGTCGTCTGGGGAGGGGGCAGCATAGAACCAGTTCGATGGCAACCGCGTCTAGGGAGGCGGCAGCATCGAACAAGTTCGATGGCGACGGCGTCTGGGGAGGGGGCAGCGTCGAACCAGTTCGACGGCGACGGGGCCACATCGAACCAGTTCGATGGCGACGGCATCTGAAGAACAGGCAGCATCGAACCAGTTCGATGGCGACCTGGCAGCATCGAACCAGTTCGATGGCGACGGCGTCGGGGGAGGCAGTATCGAACCACTTCGATGGCGACTGCGCCGGGAGTGGGCAGAATCGAGCCACTTCGATGACGACTGCGTCTGGGGAACTGGCCGGATCGAACCGGTTCGATGGCGACGGCGTCTGGGGAGGGGGCAGCATCGAACCGGTTCGATGGCGACGGCGGGTTGGGAGGGGGCAGCATCAAACTAGTTCGATGGCGACGGCGTCTGGGGAACGGGAGCATCGAGCCAGTTCGATGGCGACGGCGTCTGGGGAACGGGCAGCATGGGACCACTTCGATGGCAACGTCGTCTGTTGGGGGGGGGGCCAGTTCGATGACGACGTCGTCGGGTGACAGCATCAGAGCCAGTTCGACGGCGACGACGTCTGGGGAAGGGGCAGCATCGAACCAGTTCGGTGGTAACAGCGTCTGGAGAGGGGCCAGCATCGAACCAGTTCGATGGCGACGGCGTCTTGTGAGGGGGGTGCAGCGCCGGACCAGTTCGATGGCAACAGCGTCTGGGGAACGGGCAGCATCGAAGCAGTTCGATTGCGACGGCGTCGGGGGAGGCAGCAGCATCGTTCCAGTTCGATGCGGACCTCCGCGGTTGGCTCCAAATGGCTGCGGACGCGGCGACTCGGAGGCTGGCGCAATCGATCGATTCGATGCTCGGGCCGTCTACCAGGGGCGCACATGGCCAATTCGATTCTGGGCCTCGTGCGGGGCTTCAGATGCGCACTTGCGCAGTGCTTCGGGAGGCGCCCTCTGCATCGAAGGTCTTCTGTGGGAGGGCGTTCGATGCTAGCCAGGCCTCCCCCCCACAGAGGCAGGCTTCACGCAATGACTTCGCCGAACTCAGCGGCGCTGCAGCCGACTCGAAATGAGACGTAACAGCAACACGAACGTAAGCCCGAACCCAATCAGACAATGATGTGCGCACAATCGCCACATTACCATACGCGTCCCAAGTCCTAACTTGGGTCTCTGTCTCCCCTGTGCCACACCATCAATAGCCTTATTCATATTATCTGTATGCCGTTGTGGTTACCACTGTATGACAGTTGAGTAATGATCCTTCCACGCGCTCATTGGTATCTTCATGGTGTTCCTGTGTCCCTCCTTGTCCTCATCTCCATCGCTTTCACCCCGAACTTCCCTACTACTCTGTTCATCACCCTCGTTCTCAATCCCATCCATTCGCCCCTACCCAGTGTAATCCTCATACGCCCGTCGTCAGAACATTCGCCATTGCCCACCTCCTCAGAAAGCACACGTGAAGTGGCTATCCCACTCTTCACAGGGGGGATCCGACCAGTCACTCGCACGCCCTCTCAACGCATAGTTAAAGCATGACCCTTAAAGAGGCCCACCAGACTGGGTGAGGAGTTGAATCATGGCGGCCACCAGCGACTGGTAGACCCTGTGAAAGTAAATGGTAAGCGGACACCCGTCTCTCCCAGAGGGAACGAATCCGAGCGGCCTTCGGCGGACCCTGCCAAAGCAAAACGTAAAGCAGGCCAGGCCCCTCACGGCCGTCGATTAGGAGATGAGTTCAGAATCGCCCTCAGTACATCATGTACACCACACAGAAAGTGGACTTGCTATTCTCCGTCGACCTCCAGCTCCCCCCTCGGGCACTTCATGGCTCCCACAGCGGGGTTGGCATCCGAGTGGCTACTCGCAGAGCTACTACAACACACATAGAAAGAAAACCTTCCGCTCTCCTTGGCATTCCCAGGCATTCCTGAAAGGCCCGAAAAGCTCCCACCTGAGATTGGAATCCGAGCGGCGGTTCGTGTAACTGGTAACACACCTATAGACGGAATCAGCTGTTCTCAAAGACTTCGTGTCCGAACTGCTATTCGTGCCTCGTTGTTGTTCGCCCACCTCGAAGATACCCCCCAGACACCCCTCTTCTGAATTCATGTTGGGGTCTCCTTGTCCTCGACCTCATGCTTCTCTGAACCTTGAGCTTCCTACTCATGCTACTCATACTCCTACTGCGTCATACCCTGTTCGCGATGTCATTCATCAACGCTGCTGGGGGCCTCTCCATCGTGGCACAGTTGCCCTCCTCGTCGTCCCCCTGCTCCTATGCTTCATAGTCCTCCTGCTCCTACTCGTAGTGGTGGTGATTGCTATTCCTACCCATGCTGCTCTGCGCGGACGCCCATGAGCAGGCAAAAGTTCGAGCAGCCTGGCGCAAGTTGCCGCACGACGACCGCGCTCCATCTTTACCCCTCTGCTGTTCGCGCCTGGAGGCACGGAGGATCCCTACCCAGGGCTCGGTACGATGCTGTCCAGGCGGACCTCAATGAGTTGGGGCTCGAGGCCTCCGCCGAGGTCCCGATGGAGCCCCCCGACACCGTCGTCTTCGAGGGCCATGTCGTGCAGCCAGCAGTTCGCTACATTGTCTGCCGCCGATGTGCGGCACACTGTCAAATCGAGGCCCCGACCTGGCGTAAGCTGCTGGCACCCTGTGAAGGAGCTGCATCCTCGAGCCAGGCTCGGTTCAGGGACGAGGGCCTCGCTGGACGCGAGCCGCGCCCACCGACTCGTGTAGGGTAGGATCGGCGCCGAGCGTCGGAGCTGCTCCAGCTGAGGTGGTGGGGCGGCTCCCGCGCGCCCCTGCACGCTCGTTAAGGGGGCGGGCGCGGACCTCTCCTGCGCTGCCCCTCTCTGAGGCATGGCCTCGTCTGTCTCAGCGGCCAGTGCCCGCCCCGTCGAATTGCTAGCTAGACAGTGATTGTCCCTTGTCCCTTGATCCGCTTCGATTCCTAGGCTTCTGTCGGGCGTGTCCCCCTACAGGGGGATTTTCGACGAAAAATAAAACATACCCAACAAAATACCCCAACAAGGTCAAAAAGTACTCCAAGAATAGTCCCCAGCCAATTTTTTTACTTTTTGGGACTATTTCCCCTGTAGAGGGGCAGGCCCGACTGAATCCCAGGCCTTGGCGGGGACGGCATCCTCTGGGAGCGCCTCCCCGCTCCCGAACCCGCCCGGCAAGGCCACCGGGGGGGGGTTAGCCAAGCCAACGGGGACGGAGGGGGGCATTGGAGCAGGACGCCCAGGCCGCCCTTGGCCGAAGATTCGGCGACGGCGATCTCCTCGTCCTCCTGATCCTCGTCCCCCTCGTCCTCCTGACTCCTTCTCCTCGTCTGCTCGGGCCGTCCTCGGTCTCCCCGTTTTCGCTCCTCGGTCATCTCCGTTCTCCCTCTCCCTCGTTTTTCTCATCGTTTTTCCTCGTCTTCCTCGTTTTTGTCCTCGGCCTCCTCGTTTCTCTCCTCGTTGTTCCTGCCCCGTCCTCCCTCTCCTCGCTCCCTTTTTCACCCCCCCACCGCAGAGATCGTCGACGGCGCCCCAGTGGCAGAGGGCGGAGTGCCGAGGGCACCCGAAGCGGCCCCCGGGGAGGGGGGGGGGTCAAGACGGAGGGGCACAGGCCCTCGCCTCCCGAGTCCCGCGATCGATGGAAGAGCCCTGGACTGAGACCTCCCTCCTCGGCAACCAGCGGGTCCTCCTCCTCTTCCTCCTCCTCCTCCTCCTCCTCCTCCTCCTCCTCCTCCTCCTCCTCCTCCTCCTCCTCCTCCTCCTCCTGGGGAGAGTCCAGGGGGGCCTCCGAGGTCCAGGGGAGAGTCCAGGAGAGCTCCAGGGGAGCTCCCGCGGGGAAGAGAAGTCCAAGAGCAGTCTCCTGGTAGGCCTGCGGCTGGGTACGAGGACCTTGCGCCAGCTGCGTAAAACGACGCGAAGATCGGGACAAAATCGGATCGGGATAACTCGAAATCTCTGAGAATCGGCGGGTTTGGAGGATGTATTGGGCGCCGCGGCCGCTCCAGAGCGTTCCGGGACGCTCTGAGAGCGCTCCGGAACGCTCTGGAGCGATTTATCCCGATCCTAGCCCTGTTTTACTGCGCCACATCCTTGCTCATTTGCTGTGCTGTCGGACGTGGCGCGCCGGACTGCCTCGAGAACCTGTTGGTGACGAAGAGGCGGAGCTGGTCGGCACGTTCCACGATCTCTTTCCTGGCGCAGCCCCGGGGGGCCAGAGAACTCTAGATTGCATGAGGCTCTCGGGGAGCCTCCTCCTCCCTTCCGGCCTTTCTTCCAATTATGTATCCCTTCCTTCCGCCCGAATATCTGTGCGTCGGCCCGTCGAGACGCATGCCTGTGCAAGACATATTGTGCACGAATATACTTCCATCACCTCGGCGGCAAATGAGGACACTGTAGCTTGATTGAACATTCCAGTCATGGCAACTACTCTAGTGACCACTCCGGATACCAATGAATATGTTATTTGACGGCACGCTCCAGACATGTTCCCTGCGCGTAAAGCCATTGCGGTTTCATCTGCCAGGCGGACGCTGAACAGGCATATCAGAGTGAGGGGGCCGAACGGTCATTCACTGTCCCTGGGTGCGCGGCTGAAGTAGAATTCCGCGGTGCGGATTTTCGTTGTTGTTGTTGTTGTTTGTTGTTGCTGTTGTTTGTTGTTGTTGTTGTTGATGTTGTTGTTGTTGTTGTTTGTTTGTTTGTTTGTTTGTTTGTTTGTTTGTTTGTTTGTTTGTTGTTGTTGTTGTTGTTGTTGTTGTTGTTGTTGCTGTTGTTGTTGTTGTTGTTGTTGTTGGTGGTGGTGGTGTTGTTGTTGTTGTTGAACATTATTTATTCTAAAGAATAATTATTGTTGGGCCCCCTGGTGCGCGCCCCCCCTGCGCCGCCTAGGCCGCAGCTACATTTTCATCATTTTCGTGAGGAAGCCTCAGAAAAGAGGGTGTGTACAGGATCCGGTTGTTTTGTTGTAATCCGCTTTCCCTTGCAAAAAACAATAGAAAATGACATTTCTTGTTCTAATATAATCAAATTTCAAGAATCCCTTGCAAAAAATAAGGTAAAGTGGACATTCGCGCGCGCAAGACGAAATCCTTCCAAAACCTTAGTGTTCGCAGCGATTTTAACATAAAAACATCAAAAAACCAATGGTTTTTCAACAAAAAATTGTCAAAATCTCATCCCGCGCGCTCTTGCGGATTCGTAGGAAACCCAACACTTTTTAAACA
Organism: Prorocentrum cordatum; assembly: GCA_963575745.1. NCBI lineage: Eukaryota > Dinophyceae > Prorocentrales > Prorocentraceae > Prorocentrum > Prorocentrum cordatum. The sequence continues at coordinate 73,226 of CAUYUJ010020622.1, read as the reverse complement.
TTTCTGTCAAACGGGCTTTTGCGAGCAACTTTTTCGAACTTCTGCGACAACGGTTGCGCACCTGCCAGGGCCATCATCCCTGTCAAATAATACCATGCGGGACACATTCGTTTTTTCTTCGCGCGCGCACGCCGTCGTCGTCGGCCGCGGGGCCCTGAATAGTAGCCACGGTCGTCCGCATGCCACGAAGTGAAGTGTCCGAACGTCATAGGGCGGGAAGCTGGGTGTGGGTGGTGGCGAAGAGTCGTTTGGAAATTTGGTAGAGCTTGAACCGGCCCCCCCACAAAGTGGGGGTATTGCCCGCCTCCTATGAAAACCCTGGCACTGGTGAGAACGGAGTGTCCCCACGTGCTAGTAATTGTTGTTGTTGTTGTTGTTGTTGTTGTTGTTGTTGTTGTTGTTTGAACATTATTTATTCTAAAGAATAATTATTGTTGGGCCCCCTGGTGCACGCCCCCCCTGCGCCGCCTAGGCCGCAGCTACATTTTCATCATTTTCGTGAGGAAGCCTCAGGTAATTCGATGTGATCAAGATCCGGTTGTTTTGTTCCCCCCCGCTTTCCCTTGCAAAAAACACTATAAAATGACATTTCTTGTTCTAATATAATCAAATTTCAAGAATCCCTTGCAAAAAATAAGGTAAAGTGGACATTCGCGCGCGCAAGACGAAATCCTTCCAAAACCTTAGTGTTCGGAGCGATTTTAACATAAAAACATCAAAAAACCAATGGTTTTTCAACAAAAAAATGTCAAAATCTCATCCCGCGCGCTCTTGCGGATTCGTAGGAAACCCAACACTTTTTAAACATTTCTGTCAAACGGGCTTTTGCGAGCAACTTTTTCGAACTTCTGCGACAACGGTTGCGCACCTGCCAGGGCCATCATCCCTGTCAAATAATACCATCCGCGCATGTGCCCAGCATGGCACAATTGCACCATGCTGGGCACATGCGCGCCCCGAATAAGTGACCAAGTTCTGTGGGTGTGTACCCCACGCCAGTGTAGTAGCCACGGTCGTCCGCACGCCACGAAGTGAAGTGTCCCAACGTCATAGGGCGGGAAGCTGGGTTTGGGTGGTCGCGAAGAGTCGTTTGGATATTTGGTAGAGCTTGTAATGCCCCCCCACGAAGTGGGGGTATTGCCTGGTGTCGTATGAAAACCCTGGCACTGGGGAGAACACCACGCGTTCGGGTAAAATGATTGTTGTTGTTGTTGTTGTTGTTGTTGTGTTGTTGTTGTCGTCCCACCCGCAACCCGCCCCGCGACCCACCCGCGACCGCAACCCGCGACCCACCCCGCGACCCACCCGCGACCCACCCGCGACCCACCCCGCGACCCAGCCCGCGACCCACCCCGCGACCCACCCGCGACCCATCCCGCGACCCGCCCGCGGCCCACCCCGCGACCCACCCGCGACCCACCCGCGACCCACCCGCGACCCACCCGCGACCCACCCGCGACCCACCCCGCGACCCACCCGCGACCCACCCGCGACCCAAACCACGTTCAAGGTGCAAACCACCATTTTCGGCGCCTGCGGCGGGTTTTTTTTTTGCATCCCTTCCAGGTGGAGAGCCCGCGACCCACCCCGTGACCAACTCGCGACCAACCCGCGACCCAAACCACGTTCAGGTTACAAACCACCATTTTCGGCGCCTGCGGCGGGCATCTTTTGCATTCGTTTCAAGTGGAGAGCCCGCGGCCCACCCGCGACCACGTTCAAGGTACAAGCCACGTGTTTCGGCGCCTGCGGCGGGCATCTTTTGCATTCGCTCCCAGTGGAGAACCCGCGGCCCACCCGCGACCCAAACCACGTTCAATGTACAAACGATGTTTTTTGGCGCCTGCGGCGGGCTGTTTTTGCATTCCTCCCATGTGGAGGTGAACGCGCGACCCACCCGCGACCTAAACCACGTTCACTGAACAAACCAATGCCGCACAAGCGCGGCGGTGGATTTTCGCATGCCGTCTGAGCCCGCAAGGACCTCTTCAAGCCCCGCGCATCCACACCAACCCGTCCGGCAACTCTGCCCTGGCGAGTTGTCTTGATCAGAAAAGGCGGGGAGCATAAAGTGGGAAAAAGGGTTGCGTTGCAGTTATCTTGGGAAAGGAGGGGGAGGCAGGAGGAGTAAACAGGGGACGAGGAGAACGCGGAAGAAGAGAGGATGTAAGGATAATGTGGAGAAAGAAAAGGAGGAGGAGCAGGAGGACGAGGAGGGGGAGGAGGGGGAGGAGGGGGAGGAGGAGGACGAGGAGGGGGAGGAGGGGGAGATGATGATGATGATGGACGACAATGGGAGGACGATGATGGAGGCCGATGAGGGGGAGGACGACAATGGGAGGACGATGATGAAAGGACGAGGGGGGGAGAGGGAGGACGAGGAAGAAGAGGAGGAGGAGGACGAGGTGGAGGAGGAGGATGACGATGACGATGAGGACGAGGACGAGGAAGAGGGAGGAGGAGGAGGAGGAGGAGGAGGAGGAGGAGGAGGAGGAGGAGAGCGCCATCGACAGGGAAGGTGGGGGCCACGAGGTCCGCCGGCTCGACGACGCCCGCGTCGCCCGCGCCCGCCCCCTCACTCTTATCCGCAATTGCGGGGTGCTACGTATTGTCCGTCCACCGTCGAAATGGATCTCCACGTTTGCGTGCTCCGCTTCAAGTCTGGATCCCATGGTTCAGCGTGTTGCTACGACTATTGCATGTCCATTGTCACGTTGACCAGGTGATCGGCGCGCTGGTTCAGTTCACGTCTCTTCCAGACGCGGGGATCCATCCACTCCTTGAGGGAATAGCGTTCCAGTTCCAGAAGCTGTGCAAGTCAATCAGATATCCGATGAAATGCTCCTCCTCCTCCTCCTCCTCTTGCCCCTGCTCCACCTCCTCCTCATCTGCCTCTTCTTGCCATGCTTTTGACCACGTTCGTTGTTTCACCCAATTAGCTCCGTTTCACCGTTTGGTCAACGCACCTCTGGCGTGTACGGCTTCTCTATCTAACCGTCTCAATGAAATGCGAGGCCGACAGACGCTCTTAGTGACGTGAGAAACGCGGAGATTCGAGCCAGAACGGGTATGAACTGGTCAGGCCAGTTTACAGAATTTGCTCGGAGAGTGCGCTTGTGCGAATCTGTCACGAGCGTCCAACAGTCTGCTCACTCAGTTTGAGACACTGCAGGGCTTGCTGGAAATCCCTCGGGAAGACAACCCCAAGACGGCTTCGATAAATTGCGGAGCCTCACACGCCACATAATAGTTTCGAACGGACAATGAGCGCCCAAATGCTGCTGAACATGATCACAACCCACGTGACGAAATCCCCAGAAGCTCCAGGTATCTGATGGGGTCCCTCTTCCAACCACCCCCTCTCGGAGAACCAAAACAAACATGCTAGCTATCGTGGACCCCTAACAAGATATTATTGCACTGTGGATGTGTGAGCTATTTGGTGCAAACTATGTGGTGCAAGCTATCTGGTGCAAGCTATGTGGTACAGTAGACGTGTTGCAAGCTCGAGGCGACAACGAGGCGACCACGGGCAGAAACGTGACGAAACGTCGCTGGGCCCACCCAGCGCACGAGGCCACGAGGCAACCACGGGCGGCAACGCGGCGAAACCTCGCAAGACCCACCCAGCGCACGAGGCGGCCACGAGGCGACCACGGGCGGCAACGCGGCGAAACCTCGCCGGACCCACCCAGCGCACAAGGCGGCCACGAGGCGACTACGTGCGGCAACGTAACAAAACCTCGCCGGCCCCGCCCAGCGCACGAGGCGGACGCGAGGCGGCCACGGGCGGCAACGTGACGAAACCTCGCCGGACCGAGCCAGCGCACGAGGCGGCCACGGGGCGGCGCCGGGCGGCAACGTGGCGAAAGCTCGCCAGACCCACCCCGCACACGGGGCGGCCACGAGGCGGCCATGGGTGAGGAGTGGAAAATTCTCGCTGAACCCGTCCAATTCCTTGGGGACAGAAGTAGTAACCCCTAAATGCAAGCGCTTCGGGGACTGAGCATGAAAGCACGGAGGTTCGCGCGGATGTCTTGGGTCGGCCCTGGACGCCCTTTGGCAGCGCCACGAGCGCCGCCCGTGGCGCACGAAGCGCGTCGGGGAAGGGGGCCCCGCGCCGACCCCTCCGAGATGTTAAACCTCCTCTGTTGCCAGTCTGCCAGAACGAGTGTTCCGCGGTCCTCTTCTTCGCGCCGATGTTGTGCGCGATCTCGACCGCGTACTTTTCGTTGTGCCTCGGGGAAGCCACGCGCCCCACTCCCACCCACACCGAAGAAGAAGCAAAGCATTAGATGGGGAGACTCGCCAGACCCAGTGTAGGACGCCAACTATGAAACGACTGCACCGATCCTGGTCAGGCCCATCCTGGACCCAGGAGTGGCCTGGCCTGAGTCGGTGTAGGTGCATAGTTAGCGTGAAGCGAAGGAAAAGAGAGAGGAGGGGGACAAGCTAGGTACGCTCGCGCCATTTCTGTCTGATACCCTAAACCTCCCACTCACTGCGAAGAATATTGATTATCCGCCGACTGGGGTGTCTGAGAGGGCCTCGATCCCCAAAATGACCGAACATGTGCTGTACAAGCAGAAATGGGGGCCTTGCACTGGAGGAGCTGCAGGTGGCGGATGAGCAAGGAGAGGGGCAGAAGGAAGAGAATGACGATGAGGAAGGAGGAGGATCACCAGGAGGAAGAGCAGGAGGACCAGCAGTACGAGGGGGAAGGCGGAGGAAAGGATATCGGATCCAGAAGTGTGGCCCGCGCTGGGGAGAAAACGCACAGATGAACGACGAATAGACAGCCTCGATCCTGCGATTTCGTCGACACTGCAGCAGGCGATGGCGACGTCACGGTTCAAGAGGCTTCTGGCTTATTGTTCGCCTTTCTCCTCCTCCTCCCCCTCCTGTTCCTCCTCCTTTTCCGCCTACTCTTCCTCCTCCTCCCTCCCTCGCTCCCCCTCCCCCCCTTTCTCCTCCTCCTCCTCCTCCTCCTCCTCCTCTTCCTGCTGCTGCTCCTCCTCCTCCTCCTCCTCCTCATCATCATCATCATCATCATCATCATCATCATCATCATCATCATCATCATCATCATCATCATCAGCAGCAGCAGCAGCAGAAGCAGAAGCAGCATCATCATCATCATCATCATCATCATCATCATCATCATCATCATCATCATCATCATCATCATCATCATTATCATCAGCAGCATCAGCATCAGCATCAGCATCATCAGCATCAGCATCATCATCATCAGTCATCATCATCATCATCATCATCATCATCATCATCATCATCATCATCATCATCATCATCATCATCATCAGCATCATCATCATCATCGTCATCCTCTACCTCCTCCTCCTCCTCCTTCTCCTCGTCCTCCTCTTCCTGCTCCTCCTCCTCCTCCTCATCCTTGTCCATAGTCTCCTCCTCCCTCCTCGCAATCCTCCTTCACCTCATCATCCAAATCCTCCTCTTTCCCTTCTCGGGGTACGAATGTTTATCCAGCCCTTCGTTTTCTCCGTATACACCCTTACATCATTGATCAGGGCAAATCGTCTGGGCAACGTCTCTGGGGGGGCTGCCCTTCTCATGTTCCTCCTCCTCACCCGCCTACGTATTCATAATCGTCCGATTTCCCTTCTACCCCTCCCCCTCCTCCTCCTCCACCTCATTCGTCTGCTCCCACTCAACATATTGATCTTGCTCATTCATATTTCCGTTTTGTTCCTCTGCCTAGTTATCCGCCGTCCTCTCCCTTCGTCGGGCACGACGGCTTCCCAAGTTTGTTCCTCTGCATGCTCCCTCTCCTCCCTGATCAGGGCAACTCGCTTGAGCCTCGTCTACGGATGGTCTTCTTGCCTTTCCACTTGCGATGGCGCCCCAACACCGCCCCAAAAAAACGATTCTACCCCTCCCCGCGAGGAAGCCGCCAAGACGCCAACGTCCTCGTCGTCGTCATCCTCCTTCTCCTCCTCCTTCTCACCGTATTACTCCATATCTCCCTTTCCTCGTGTTTCCTCCTACTCCTCGCTGAACGACAATTGCGGCGGCTTCGATGACGACGACGGAAGTCGACGACAGGCTCTGCCCCGAGGAGGAAGAGGAGGAGCAGGCGCGGACAAACGCACGAAGATCGGATGTCTGCTATCCATGGTTCCCTCGGGAGCCGCAATTGGCGGAACCGCCAACGGTGCGTAGAATCAGCAGCCTAGCATACAGCGCCGGGACATGGCTCAGGGGACTGCGCAGAGCGCGTTACATTAACTCCAAGGTTGCCGTTCCAATGGTTGCAGCCGCGCTGAGCGCGTAGTCTGACGACAGCGCGAAAAGCGGAATGGCCCCCAATCCAACCAGCCCTCCGGGCGTAGTTGGTCTCTAGGGAGCTTCCTCTTCCAACCCCCTTCCAGGGTTTACCCCTCCTCCTACCCCATCCCCTGGACCTGGACGGAGGGGGCCACGACGCGTTGGAGCGTCCAAAACGGTCTCGGCGAGGAAGCCAAAATCCCTGGTTTTACTAAGGGTTTGGCCCCATGTTGGCCGCTTGGGGGGGGCCAGCGTTAAAAAAACGTCCCTCTTCTTTGATCGACCTCCTCCAAGATGGCCCCAAGAGCGCACCTGAAGCTCCCAAGAGCGCCCCCAGAGGGCCCCAAGAGGCGCCCAGACGGCCTCAACAGAAATACAAGCGGCTCCAAAGACACCCCCACGAGGCCCCCAAAAGGCTTCAAGAGGATCCACGAGGCACACAAGACGCCCAAGAGCCCGCCTGGACCGCCAAAAGACCCCCAAGACGTCCCAAGAGTCCACCCAGAAGCGCCCAAGCGATATCCACAGAGGCTCCGAGAGGCATCCAACAGACATCTGGCCCTTTTGCACGCCTTCCTCCTCCTCCTCCTCCTCCTCCTCCTCCTCCTCCTCCTCCTCCTCCTCCTCCTCCCTCCTCCTCCTCCTCCTCATCATCATCATCATCATCATCATCATCATCATCAGCATCAGCATCATCATCATCATCATCATCATCATCATCATCATCATCATCATCATCATCATCATCATCATCATCATCATCATCATCATCATCATCATCATAACCAGCATCAGCATCATCATCATCATCGTCATCATCATCATCATCATCAGTATCATCATTATCATCATCGTCATCATCATCAGCATCATCATCAAAAACATCATCATCATCATCATCATCATCATCATCACCATCATCCTCATCACCAGCAGCAGCAACAGCATCATCATCCTCATCCTCATCATCAGCATCATCAGCAGCATCATCATCAACGGCATCATCATCATCATCAGCAGCATCATCGTCACCACCATCATCATCACCATCATCATAATCGGCATCACCATCATCACCATCATCATCAGCATCATCATCATCACCACCACCAACACCAGCAGCAACATCAGCAGCACGATCATCATCATCACCATCATCATCAGCCGCATCATCGTCATCAGCACTATCATCGGCATCAGCATCAGTATCATCAGAATCATCACTAGCATCAACATCATTACTCATCATACGCAGCAGCAGCATCAAATTAAGATGCACGTTCGTATGCATACTCTTGATCATGTTTATTTTCCCCAATCCCTCACCCATCGATCCAGCATCCTTCTCCTCCTCCCTCCTTCGCACGGTTCGGCCGTCCACCTCTTTGCTCCCGCGCTTCCTTGATCACCTCAACTCGCATGGACATCGTTTCTGGATGGGCTGGCGGGGATACTTTTTTACCTAACAGCGAAGACTGATAGGTTTCTAGTAGTGTCAAAAGAGAGCATCTTGACTCCCCAGGGGGGTCTGGGCAAGTGCCGGGGAGAAGCCGCGGAAGTCGTTTTAAGCAAACAGTTAGACACTTCGTGGTCTTCGAGGTCCCAGAACTCCATTCCTGGGCATGATTTTGAATGCCCGGAGCCAACTGTAGGCCACTTCGTGGTCTTTGAATTCCCAGAACTCCATTCCCGGGCCACATTTTGAATGCCCGGAGCCAAATTGTAGGCCTCTTCGTGCTCTTCGAGTTCCCAAAACTCCATTCCCGGGCCACATTTTGAATGCCCGGAGCCAACTGTAGGCCACTTCGTGGTCTTCGAGTTCCCAGAACTCCAGTCCTGGGCATGATGTTGAATGCCCGGAGCCAGCTGTAGGCCACTTCGTGTTCTTCGAATTCCCAGAACTCCATTCCCGGGCCACATTTTGAATGCTGAGGCAGGCTGAGGTTGAGGCTGAGGCAGGCTGAGGCTGAAGCAGGCTGAGGCTGAGGCCGAGGCTGAAGGCAGACTGAGGCTGAGGCTGAAGCAGGCTGAGGCTGAGGCTGAGGCAGGCTGAGGCTGAGGCTGAGGCAGGCTGATGCTGAGGCAGGCTGAGGCTGAGGCTGAGGCTGATGCAGGCTGAGGCTGAGGCAGGCTGAGGCTGAGGCCGAGGCTGAAGGCAGACTGAGGCTGAGGCTGAAGCAGGCTGAGGCTGAGGCTGAGGCAGGCTGAGGCTGAGGCTGAGGCAGGCTGATGCTGAGGCAGGCTGAGGCTGAGGCTGAGGCTGAGGCTGAGGCTGAGGCAGGCTGAGGCTGAGGCCGAGGCTGAAGGCAGACTGAGGCTGAGGCTGAAGCAGGCTGAGGCTGAGGCTGAGGCAGGCTGAGGCTGAGGCAGGCTGATGCTGAGGCTGAGGCTGAGGCTGAGGCTGATGCAGGCTGAGGCTGAGGCAGGCTGAGGCTGAGGCCGAGGCTGAAGGACTGAGGCTGAGGCTGAAGCAGGCTGAGGCTGAGGCTGCAGGCTGAGGCTGATGCTGAGGCTGAGGCTGAGGCTGAGGCTGAGGCTGAGGCTGAGGCTGAGGCTGCAGGCTGAGGCTGAGGCAGAGGCAGGCTGAGGCTGAGGCTGAGGCAGGCTGAGGCTGAGGCAGGCTGAGGCTGAGGCTGAGGCTGAGGCAGGCTGAGGCTGAGGCAGGCTGAGGCTGAGGCGAGGCTGAAGGCAGACTGCGGCTGAGGCTGAAGCAGGCTGAGGCTGAGGCTGAGGCAGGCTGAGGCTGAGGCTGAGGCAGGCTGAGGCTGAGGGCTGAGGCTGAGGCTGAGGCTCATGCAGGCTGAGGCTGAAGCAGGCTGAGGCTGAGGCCGAGGCTGAAGGCAGACTGATGCTGAGGCTGAAGCAGGCTGAGGCTGAGGCTGAAGCAGGCTGAGGCTGAGGCTGAGGCAGGCTGATGCTGAGGCGGGCTGAGGCTGAGGCTGAGGCTCATGCAGGCTGAGGCTGAGGCAGGCTGAGGCTGAGGCCGAGGCTGAAGGCAAACTGAGGCTGAGGCTGAAGCAGGCTGAGGCTGAGGCTGAGGCAGGCTGAGGCTGAGGCTGCGGCAGGCTGAGGATGAGGCAGGCTGAGGCTGAGGCTGAGGCTGAGGCAGGCTGAGGCTGAGGCTGAAGCAGGCTGAAGCTGAGGCCGAGGCTGATGCAGGCTGAAGCTGAAGCAGGCTGAGGCTGAGGCCGAGGCCGACGGCAGACTGAAGCTGAGGCTGAAGCAGGCTGAGGCTGAGGCTGAGGCAGGCTGAGGCTGAGGCTCAGGCAGGCTGAGGCTGAGGCTGAGGCTCATGCAGGGTGAGGCTGAGGCAGGCTGAGGCTGAGGCCGAAGCTGAAGGCAAACTGATGCTGAGGCTGCAGCAGGCTGAGGCTGAGGCTGAGGCAGGCTGAGGCTGAGGCAGGCTGAGGCTGAGGCTGAGGCTGAGGCAGGCTGAGGCTGAGGCTGTGACTGCGACTGCCGCTGCCACTGCGACTGCTATCGCGAATGCGACTACGACTGCGAGAACAGCAGAATTCTACAACTGGATTCTCATATAAATCTTAAGGGGAACGCTTCCAGATATGCTCCTACACATCGCTGTTAGGTTGCCTTGCCGAGATTAGTTGATCACGACCGCACCGCAAGCAATCGAGCGGCGTCCAAGGGGATACTTCTTGATCGCGACCGCCGCGAAAAGATCGGGCGGCGTCAAGAGGGTCCAAGGGGATTATTGTTCGCGAGCGCGCAGGAGAAAGCCAGGCGCCGTCAAGAAACGCGGCCAACGAGCACCGGACCAAAATTCCGCACTAGAGCGCACAGGAGCGAGCTTCGCTGCGGCTCAAGCGGGGGACCTAGCGGAGTCACAGGTCGGCACGCAGCACCAAAATTGCGAAATTCTTGAAGTCCACGTACACGAGGACGACGAACGGGCGTGCAGGCGCTCAACGGAGGAGTTCCGCATCACCAAGAGGGGGAGCGGGTCGGCGGAAGCGCCACCGCGGCGGGGGGGCAGGCAGCGACCCCAGGGCACCGCAACAGCGGCGAAGGCGACGAGATAGCGGAAAAGGCCACGTCCAGAACTGAAAGCGGCGACGCCAAGCCACGGGAGCAGGTCGACCCTGGGGAAGCGGCGCGGGGGGGAGACCGAGTAGCCGTCGACCCCGAGCAGGCGGGAGTGGCGACCGCGGGCGAGTCGAAGGCCCGAGAGCCCAGGGGCACCCCGAATGGAAGGAGCACGCAGGCCATCCTCAGGGCGCCCAGAGTTGCCGCGTAGAAAGAAAAAGTTGCAACCCTTCGCCTGGGGCCGGGGGGGGGCCCAGCGACCTTGCGCACGACGCAGGGGCGGCGGGGGGGAACCGCGAGAGACCAACGCAGCGCGAAGGAGCCTCCTCAGCGGAGCCTGTCTACGGAGCGCAGGGACTCACCGAAGACTTTGGCCAGGGCGCGAAGGGCCGAGGGGGTGCCCTGTGGCCTCGCGCGCAAGAGCGGCGCCGCCGGAGCCGACTGCGACAATCCTGAATATCGTCGTCGCCCGGGGGAGAGCTGGCGGCAGCGGAGCGGCGCCGCTAGCTGCGCGGCGCGGTCCGCGGCGGCTGCGACGAGGAGCAGCGGGGCAAGCGGAGGCGGCGCGCGCGGCCCTGGCAACCAAGCCCCAGCTGGCCCGGCGGTCTCGAGCAGGAGACGACGGGGGGGGGCTGCGGGGGCCCGCGGCGGCGCAGAGGCGGGCGCTGGGGGGGGGGCGACATGGCGCCGAGGGCGCAACGTCGCCACAGGTCCGAGCGAGCGAGCAGGGGGGCCCGGGAAGGGCCGGCATCCCCACAGGGCGCTCGCGGGGCGGCATTAAGCACGAGGCCGGAGCGGCCGCGAGGCGCGGCCGCGGTGGGGGGGGGAGACGGCGGCTGACAACCGCAATGCCAGGTACGGGAGTCGGAGGGAGGCGATTGGCAGTCGCGGTGGACGTAGGCGGCGAGTGCGGGGGGAAGGGAGTCGGCGGGAAGCGACCGCAACGCACGCAGGCAGTGATTGCTGAGGGAAGGGAGTCGGCGGGCAGCGACTGACACTCGCAGTGTACATCGGCTGCACGCGGTGGGCAGGGGAGGGGGGCGCGACAGACAGTCGCGAAGTGTGCGTGGGCATAGCTGAACCAGACAGGGCGGTCACGAAGCGCCGCAGCAATAGCGCAACTAGCAGCACGGGCCCCTCCGCGGAGGAGGGGGACCTGGGACCCCGGGGCAGCGCCTGGGGCAGGCCAAGGGGGGCGGCACTCCGCCGGAGGGCGAGAGGCCGCAGACGGGGGCCCACTGGGGGCCAAGGGCGAGCCAGCATCCCCAGCTGGGCGTGCCCGAGGCGGCATTAGGCGCGAAGCCGGGCTGGCCCGCCGCGGGGCCCCGCGCGGGGCTGGCCCAGGCGGGGGGAAGGCCAATCGTGAAATGCCCGGGCTGGCTTCTTCGTTGGGCGGCGCACAGTGGCCGGCGCCCGGAGGGTGTCGGCGGCGACGACGGAGCGGAAAGGCAAGCACCTCCGTCGGAGCAGTCGGAATGCGCCCTGGGGAAGGGGAGGCCCCGCTGCCACAGACGGGGCCCAGTGAGGACGGAGGCGTGTGGGAGGGGGCCTGGGGCTACGTTCAGGGCCGATAGGAGCTCGCGGCCCGTCTGGAGCTCCCTGGGCTTGCCCGGCGAGAAGCACCGTCGCCTTATTGCCCCTTGCCTTTGCCTTTGGTCGGGGCACCTTCACCCCTTAGCCCGGCCAGCGAACTCGTCGCGGACAACCGGCCAGTTGACCTGGAGCTGCAGAGCCATGTCCATCTCCATTGGGCGGCAGTTATGCTGATGCCACGCCCGGAGGAAACGCGCACAGGACCCGGGTTCCTGCTTGGCGGGGTCTGCGCAGACGTAGCCAGTCCTGGCGGGGTACACGCGCGCCCACTGGTGCCACATCCCGCTGAAGTGCTCCCCGAGCTCCCTCCGCAGGCGTTTCACAGTCTCGGCGTGGCCCTCGTCGCGGAGGGGGGCGAGCTGCACCCGCTCCAGCGGGGTTTGTACATGCACTGGCCTGTGCGCGGGTCGTTCAGGTCCTGCGACGGGTCGGACCGCGCGTCTGCGCGTCGGGGCCAGAGGGCCGACCGAGCGTCTGCACAAGGGGCTGCCCGCGCGTGAGGGGTGCGATTCCACCGCGCGTCGGCCGCCCAGCTGGGTCAGCCCGCCCACCCAGTCCAACTGCCGCTGTAGGGCTCACTCCGGCTGGACTCGCACTGCCGCCGTGACCGGTACTCGCCTCATCGCTCACCCCAGCTGCTCTCGCCCCGCGCGGCTGTGTCGGCGCGGGGCTGCCCTGGGGCGGGGGCGCCTGGGGCGGGGGAAGCCGCGTGGTCGGCGGGGCTGCCCGGTCTCTTGTCACCCGTCTCGCGCGGCGCGGACCCCCCCCCTGGGTCGTCCGCTGGCGAAGTAGGGCTGCAGAAGTTGGGGTCCACAGCAGGGCTGCGGGAAACGCCTTTGGGTTGGGTGGGTGGACCCGAAGTGGGGGACGGGGACAGAGCAACCACAGCCTCCTTCCCTACCGCAGCGGCGGGGGGAGCGGGGGCGCCCTCAGCTTCGCGGGCCTCGGCCGCGGGGGTGTCGGAGACAACTGGAAACCCTCATCGCCCTCCCGGACAAGCTGGCCGTGGTTGCCTGCCACCACACTGCCGCCATCGACGCCAGCTGCTCCACCACCTACGCCGACATGGAGAGGTCCCCGTTCAAGTTGAAGGCCCCGACGCTGGCCCCCGAGAAGATTGCGAAACCCGCCGACCTGGGCGCCCTCTCCAAGCCATCGCGCAGCATCTGCGCCCTCCACCGTGACCTCGTGGGCAGCGACAGCGGACTAGGGCCCGACGACGCCCCCTCGGAACTTGCCTTCCTCGGCGGAGGCTTCTCGTTCGCCAAGGCCCCCCTGGACAGGGCGCCCCCCCCTGCGCCACTCCCAGGCGGGACTGAGATTCCTAGCTACCTGGCCCCTGGTGACACTCAATTCAGCCTGGACCGGAAGTCGGCGAGGTTTCTGCGCGACCTGCACCTCCGAGACGGCCTCAAGTTTACCGAGGGCACTTGGCTGAACGATACAATCCGTTTGTATATGGCGCAGAACCGCCTACAGGCGCACGCCAACGGGATGGACTGTTCGTGGATCTGCGGCCCCTGCTGGATTCGCGAGGTGGACTCCTTCCCCCCGCCGCTCGCCTCCACGCGGACTTGGCCCTGCCACCCCCTGCACCCCCAGCCGAGCTGGGGGGCTACCCACTCGAACCGACGGGCCTACAAGCCCCGAAGAATGCCAACACAACTCTTCCGCCCACGCGGTTGGACGACGACAGGTTCGGCAATTCAACCCAGGAGACCGGCCGGCACACTCCGAAATGCGACGGCTGCCCCCCCTGAATCCCTAGCCCTCGCTTTCCAGCCGGACCCCCCGCATCGGGCTGCTTCGTTTGGAAGGCCGACAAAGAGGCACACGACGCCAGCGCTGGCGGGCCCCCCGCCTGGAAGAACGAGCGGTTGCTTGGCGCTCCCGCAAGTGGAACGCCGCGTGGATGCGCCGCTGGCGCCTTGTCCACGCATGGGACGCCCGCCCCAGCGCCGTCGACGCCCTTCTGGACCGCGACACCCCACCTGATCTATCCCGGCTGCCCCACGTCAAAACCGCGCCCGGCCCCCGCCACGCCAGATGAGCCCCCCCTGGCCCACGAGCTGGCGCCCAACCGCGCCTCCGCAATAAGGTCTGACGCATACAGCTGGGACGGCGGCGCCCCCGCCCCCTTCCCCCTGACCAATACGAAAAGCCGCCCCCTCTCCGTGGGACACTGGAAGTACGCCAGCTACTCCCCTGCGCCGCCCCTCCTGCCGGCAGTGCACTTGCACGCACGGACATTGAGCACTTACAGGCAGCCCCCGCCGCAGGGAAAGGACCGCAGGGCATTCATGACCATTGAGGCGATGCTGGTCGAGTTTCTACGGGACCTCGACCCACCCCTGGACGACCTCTGGAAGGAATTCGCGGACAAGCACGTCAGAGACGTTCGGGGCGCCGAGTCGCCAGACAAGTGGGCGCCCTGCTTACTCCGCCATTTCCTGAAGACGGTCTACGGCGACAGGGCTTCCCCGGACTACCGCCCCGCCGAACTCCACTGGCAGGGCAAGCGGCTCGCCGCCACTCGCGTGGTCGCACACCTCTGCGCCAACTCCCCCGGCAGCCCGCCACGCGACAAGCGGGCCCTGCACGCCAACGAAACAGGCCCCTTGCGTGGCCGTTCACCTCTCCAGCACGCGCGGGATGCGCCAGTGGAATGTCTGAGCCAAGTCGACTCCGACCTGCTCGCCACAGGGTCGATCCGCGAGCTGGCCAAGGACTGCCCCTTCGAAGAAACCGACCTATGCAGACAGTTGGACGACGCCCCTACCAGGGAGCACAGCGAGAGCGAATGGTGGCAGCATGTCACTCGCTCCCCACCCGCCGAGCTCCACGCCTTCACGGGCCCCTCATCGGACCCGCTTGACTGGGCTAATCCAGCACGCTCCCCCTCGCCACACCTCTGCACGGGAACGGCCCGTCCCACTCAAACAGGCCCAGCCCGCACTCCCCAACAAGGAATCGTTCGGCACTGCTCGGCCCAAGCGACGAAGGCTCCGCTGCCAAGGCACTGTCCCAGGGCACCCCACCCCCACGCAGGGTCATCGCAGAGGGGCCTTCACCCACCGACAGCGGGGCCGCTCCGGCGGTACACAGCGCCCAAGGGAATACTTTTTTGGGCCAGCGGCTCCGAGGCAACGGAGACAGGGAGCGGAAGCGGCGCCCGGGTCACGGCACGGGGCTAATTGCAAGACAATTTGCCGCCAGCCAGAGTCGGCGGACAAAGCTCGCACCTGCACATGCACTGAACAAGGCCAAGAAGGTACTTTTTTGGGGTCGGCGGCTCCCAGGCGACGGTCTAGAAGCGGGTCAACGTCCAGGGCGCGGAACGAAGATAATTGGCCGCAGTGGCGCGTGCACATGCCAGGGACAAACTGACCCTCATTAGGACGCCGGCGGCGTCGGCAGGTGACCGGCACAGACATCCCAGCAGGTGGGGACGCCACGGCGCGGCGACCGGCGGCGGAAGAGGCGCGGCGACCGGCGGCGGAACGGGGGGGAGAAGTCGCCCTTTCGGCGCCAAGCTCCAGCCGAACCACGAACGGAGGCAAGAGATGGGGGAGAGTGCGAGCGCGAGCGACTAGACTCACTGCAGCACCCGGGGAACGATGGGGCGGCAAAAGAGGCCTGACTCATCAAGGCTCACTGGAGCTAAGGTGTGGCTGAACCGCGTCAGAGCGCCATCCAGTAGAGAAAGACCACTGGTGTGCGTTCACGAGGCTGAGCCACCTCCAGCCGGTAGCCAATACAAGCACATTGTCTCCGACTCACGCAGTTCGGGGGCCCAACGATGCAAGGTACTGACGAGGGCCGGCAGCCAGGGCTGCTCTGAAGAGAGCGACCACGAACTGCAGAAGGCTGACCACTCAATGCAGGGCCGCTCACTTGCAAAGGTGTGGCTGGTCCACGTCAGAGCGCCATCCAGGAGAGAAAGACCACTGGCGTGCGCAAACGAGGCTGAGCCACCTCCAGCCGGTAGCCAGCGCGTGCACATCGCATCCGACTCACGCAGTTCGGGGGCACAACGACGCAAAGTACTGACGAGGGCTGGTAGCCGGGGCGGCTCTGAAGAGAGCGACCACGAACTGCAGAGGGCCGAACCACTCAATGCAGGGCCGCTCACTTGACGAAGCCAAACACTGGGCGTCACCGAGTGCATGGCTGACAGCTGCACCCAACCACACCTGCCACGCTGCCCGTGCGGAAGCCAATGCCCGGACGCCGGTGGCGCGACGATGGCTGGCGGCTACCGAGCTGCTGGGCCGCACCGCTCGCAGGCGGCGTGCTGACAGCGGGCCACGACAGAACCATGGCCGGGTCGGCGACGGACCAGGGCGGGCCACTGGCAGGAGGGGGGCGCAGCCAAAAGCCGCTGAGCACTGGTGTGAATGAGGGGTGCCGGGGCACCGACCCAAAAGAGACCACTGGTGTGCTTGCACGAGGCTGACAACCACCAGCTGGTAGCCGGTCCACACGCATCGTATCCGACTCACGCAATTCGGGGGCACAACGATGCAATGTCCCGGCGAGGGCTGGGGCCGGGGCTGCGCCCGGAACATGGACCGCGGAAGGCTGTGCCACTCGATGCGGGGCCGCTCACTGACGAAGCCAATCACCATGTGCATGGAGGACCCGATACTCCCTGGGCAGGTTGCAGGGCGGACGCTCTTCTGCGTCCGATGCAATCTACGCTGTTGATCGGGGGGGTGCGCAGCCGAAAGCCGCAGAGACGCTGTGAATGAGAGGAAGAGAGGGGGGGGGGGGGGGGGGGAACAGGCGGCGCAGCCAAAAGCCGCAGAACACAGACCCTGGTCAGGAGGAGGAGGAGGGAACTGGGGGGCGCAGCCGAAAGCCGCAGTCACCGATGTATTGAAGGAGGAGGAGGGAAGGACGGCCCTCTGGCGCAGCGCTGTCTGCCCGGAGCCCGCTCTTCCATCGTCGCTAGCGGTCTCCGAGGTGAGGCACCCGTCGCTGCAAGGGGTGGTATGGTTGCCTGCCTCCTTGGTGGGTGGCCAGCGCCGTCCACTTCCATGGACACGTGTTGACTCTCTCCAGATACCTCGTCCACGGACGCCTCTTGGTTCCCTACGGGAGACCCGTTCTCGACCTCTGGGGGCTGGGTGGAACCTGCAGCTGGAGCCTCGCACTCACGGCCAGACCCCTCGCAGGGAGTGGAGGGAGACGTGAACGGAACTGGGATCAGGACGGGGACCCCGGCAGTGCGCCGGCACATGTGGACCACGCTGGAGAGGGTGGCGCGGCCGCCACCGCTGACTGACAGAAACGGGATGCAAGAGTACCAGAGCCACAGAGGGCAGACCCGGGACCAGCGGCGGCCCCCCAGGGAGCCCGGCGCCAGGACGCAAGCCACAGGAGAGCCCGCGGGAGACGCAGTCCGTTCCCACTGCAGCCGCTGAGCCCACACTGCACTCCACTGTACCTGGCGGTCTCTGAGGTGAGGCAGCCGTCGCTGCAAGGGGGGGTCTGGTGGCCTGCCCCCTTGGTGGGTGGCCAGCGCCGTCCAATCCATGGACGCGTGTTGATTCTCTCCAGATACATCGTCCACGGACGCCTCTAGCTTCCCTACGGGAGCCTCGTTCTCTGCCTCTGGGGGCTGGTGGAACCTGCAGCTGGGCCTCCATGCCTCACATAGGGCACCCTTCACAATACCTCGTGTCCAACGGACCATTGTTGTTCCTCGTCGGCCTCCTGCAGGGGGGGGCGCAGCCGAAAGCCGCTGAACACAAGTACACGGCGGGGGGTGGAAGCTGCAGGGACATCCGGGCAAGGCGCCGGCACATGTGGACCACGCTGGAGAGGGCGGTGCCACCGCCACCGCTGACCGACAGAATCGGGATGCAAGAGTACCAGAGCCACAGAGGGCGGACCCGGGACCAGCGGCGGCCCCCCAGGGAGCCCGGCGCCAGGATGCAGGCCACAGGAGAGCCCGCGGGACACGCAGTCCGTTCCCACTGCATCTGCTGAGTCCACACTTCTGCACTGTGCCTCATGTCAAACGGTCCACTGTTATTCCCCTCGGCCTCCTGCAGGGGGGGGGCGCAGCCAAAAGCCGCTGAACACAGGTACACGGCGGGGGGTGGAAGCTGCAGGGACATCCCGGCAGTGCGCCAGCCCATGTGGGCCACGCTGGAGAGGGCGGTGCCACCGTCACCGCTGACCGACAGAAACGGGATGCAAGAGTACCAGAGCCACAAGAGGGCGGACCCGGGACCAGCGGCGGCCCCCCAGGGAGCCCGGCGCCAGGATGCAAGCCACAGGGGAACCCGCGTGACACGCCGATCATTCACACTGCAGTCGCTGAGTCCACACTTTTGCACAGTACCTCTTGTCCAACGGTCCATTGTTGCTCCCCCACGGCCACCTGCAAGGGGGGGCGCAGCCAAAAGCCGCTGAATTCAAGTAAACGGTAGGGGGTGGAAAGCTGCAGGGATGGTATAATCCATGGAGATGCACGGCACGTCCGACAACAGCTCGTCAGAACCAAGAGGGAGAATGCATGAGACCCCCAATCGCGCTGATGAGCACGGTGTACAACTCGTAGTCAACAGAGAAGGTGGATCACAGAGTAGAAGTCCAGACTGTCCAAGGTATAGCCACACGCGCAGCGCGCAGACAGAGGAGAAAAATACTGAGGTCGACGGTATAGCCACACACGCAGCACGTAGACAACAGCCAAGATGAAGAAGTAGAAGTTCTGAACGAAACAGAAGTCGAAACCATACCTTGGTAGCAACTCGCAAAGAGCATGCAAGGAGGGGGTTGGCGCGTCACGAATTTGCTGTCCGAATACGCGCTGCCACGGACGAAGGGGGCACCAGCTGAGCGCCCCACATTCCGGCAGTGCGCCGGCACATGTGGACCACGATTGAGTGCGTCCAGGGCCGGTCGGCCCGGAGGCATCCCCCCCGCAGGCAGCGACGCAGGGCAGCAACGGGCCTGCTGCCAGAGACCATACTCCTCGAACCTGACCCCCACGAGTGCGATGCCGTTTACAAAGTGTGAGCCAGCAGAGTGTGTCTACGAGAGCCCCATCTATGATTGGACATCCAAGTGACATGGTAGCAGCTGCACGCCGAGAACATCTGCGCATGAGGGGGGCGCAGCTAACCGCCGCGAGACACAATCTCTGCAGGGCAGCGACGGGCCTGCTGCCAGGGACCGCCCTCCACGCACCTGATCCCCGCGTGTGCGGTGCCACGAGGGGGGTAGCAAGGCTACGGTAGGGAGACGGCCCACCACCGTTTTTTGCGCTTCTTGGGGGCCTGGTTGTTCGGGTGGCCCTCTGCCGCGTGGTGATCACTGCTCACTCCGCCGCTCCGACCCAGGGACAGCTGCCACGGCCGAGCCCAGTCGACGTCGAAGCCTAGCGCGTCGCTGAGGACCCGTACGTCGCACATGTGGCTGCGGAAGGATTCCAGGAAGAGGCGGCAGGTTTGCGAGTCGCGCCGAAGCGGGTCGAGCGCACCCTTGCTGCCAGGCATAGACTGCCGCTTGGCGAAAGCGTGCCAAGTGCCAGTGAACATTGGCTTCAGTGTGATTTGGAGTCGTCGCATCGCCTCGCCGGGTGTCTCCCCAGGGAGGTCCCACTGGATGTTGTTGATTCCTGTTTTGTGCAGCTGGTGTCCCGTGTCGGGGTCCTCGGGCTCTGGCCATTAACGCGGGTCGGGCCTCTGGGGCCGCCGTGTATCCTGGCCGCAAGTCTCCAACGTACCGGCCTCGTTGTCCTGGCTGGGGGGCTCGCGATCCGCTCGCGACAGCTCCGGCTGCACGCCTGGCAGGGTTTTGCGGGGAAACGCAGGCCGCATGGTTGGCCGCCAGGCTGGGGTCGGGTCGCGTCCGGCGGCCAGGGCAGACGCGGCCTCGTGGCACGTGGGGAAGGGCCCCTTTCGCTGGCGTTCGCCTTCGGGCCTGTGCCCGCCTTCGCTCCCAGGTGCGTCCCCTTTGGACAGCGCAGGACTCTCTCCGGTCTCTGGGGCGCCACTGGTCGCGCCGGGCGCGTGCACGCTCGGCGGCACAGCTTCCATGGCCGGGGCGCGAGCTGCTTTGCCAGTGGTGCCCTGGACGCCTGGCGAGGGCGCCCGGGGTTCGCCGTCCATAGGAAGCTCACTGACAGGGGAAGGGGGGCGAATAGGCGCGAAGGGGTTTCTCCCGACGAGCCAGCGGATGGCTTCGCTGTCCTGCGTCTGGATGGTTGCTCCGTGGTCTCCCTGCTGGGCGCGCGGCGCTCCCAGAGGACTGCTGACGGACTGATTGCTCTGAGTGGGATATTCCGCGGCTTCCGCAGCCTCCGCCGTCTCCGCCGTGACTTCCCATTCCTTTCCTCTGTCCCGCTGGCACTGCTTAAGGGGGGGTGTTAGTGTGAGCTGCAAACTGATCACTGCAAGCTACCGCCTCTCGATTCCCCGCTGGGACGCCATCCTCTGACAACGATGCGGGGGGTGGTATCGTGACCTCTGCCTCATTTCCTCTCCCCTGCGGGGTGCTGTTGCTGCTGCTGCTGCCCTGCTGCTGCGGCTGCGGCTGCTGTTGGGTCCTGTTACTGCTGCTGCCGCGGCAGTTGCTGCAGCTGTTGCTGCTGCCCTGCTGATGCGGCTGCTGCTGCTGCCCAGCTGCTGCGGCTGCTGCGGCTGATGCAGCCCTGTTGCTGCTGCTGCTGCTGCTCTGCTGGTGTCTGCAGCTCTCCCGAACCTCATCGACGACGACCTCCTCCGCCTCATCCACCGCCTCTCGATTCCCCTCTGGGGCGTCATCATCTGCCAACGAGGCGGGGGGTGGCATGTTGCTGCTGCTGCTGCTGCTGCTGCTGCTATGTTCCGAGATATCGCTGTGAGTATCGAGATCTCTCGCGTCAGCGCCAGGCGCCACGATCTGTGCCCAGGCAGCGGCAGGAACCTTCGGGAGCGCAACGAGCCCGCGCGCGATGTCCGCGAACTCCAGGTCAGCCGAAGGCGACTTGGGAAGCTTGCCAGCGATGTCAGGCGTGATGAAGCCCATGGACGCCAGCATGCTCACGCGGCCGTTCTGCAGCTCTGCCTGCCACTTGTGAGCGAGATTGATTCTCCGCGCGGCAACTGTCTTCTTGGGCGCCATCTGGTGTGCCACTGTCTTGGGCTCCAGCTGCACGACCACCAGATCGCTCAGCAGCGCCATTGCCTGCTGCCACTGCCAACGCCCGCCCTTCTCGCACCAGCTGTTCAGGATGCAGTAGGTGATGATGTTGGACTCCAGCTGCACGACCGCCATCTCACTCAGCAGCGACACAGTCTGCAACCACTGCCGACGACTGCTCTTCTCGCGCGCGCTGTTCACAGTGACGTACGCGGTGATGTTGGGCTCCAGCTTCGCGAACAGGATCTCGCTCAGCAACGCCATTGCCTGCTGCCACTGCCGACGTCCGCCTTGCTCGCACGGCCTGTTCGGGATGCCGTAGGCGATGATTTTGGGCTCCAGCTACGCGACCCGGGTCTCGCTCAGCAGCGCCATAACCTGCTGCCGCTGCCGACTCCTGCTCTTCTCGCACGCGGTGTTCACGGCGCAGTAGGTGATGATAAAGGGACTCCAGCTTCACGACCAGGATCTTGCTCAACAGCGCCGCAGACTGCTGCCACTGCCAACGCCTGCTCTTCTCGCACGCGCTGTTCACAGTGACGTAGGTGGCGATGATGTTGGGCTCCAGCTTCACGGCCACACTCTCGCCCAGCAGCGCCGCAACCTGCTGCCACTGCTGACGCTTGCTCTTCTCGCACGCGCTCTTCACAGTGTCGTAGGCAATGGCGTTGGGCTCCAGCGTCGCGGCCACAATCTCGCCCAGCAGCGCCACAACGAGCTGCCACTGCTGCCGCCTGCTCTTCTCGCACGCGCTCTTCGCAGTGCCGTTGGTGATGATGGTGGGCCCCAGCTTTGCGGCCACCTTCTCGCCCAGCAGCGGCACTGCCTGCTGCCACTGCCGACGCCTGCTCTTCTCGCACGCGCTGTTCACCGCGCCAGAATTGATGCACATGGGCTTCAGCTTCACGACCGGGGTCTCGATTAGCAGCGCCACACCCTGTTACCGCTGCCAACGCCTGCTCCTGTCGCGCGCGCTGTTCACACTGCCGTACGTGATGATGTTGGGCTCCAGCTTCCCGACCAGGATCTCGCCCACCAGCGCCACGGCCAGCTGCCACTGCCCAGGCCTGCCCTTCTCGCGCCAGCTGTTCAGGATGACGTAGGTGATGATGTTGGGCGCCAGCTTCCCGACCAGCGAAGCCAGCGGCGGCGGCCGCCGCCAGCGGCCCGCCCGAGGCGGCCGCCGCGGCGGCGGCGGCAGCGGCGGCCGCGGCGGGCCGCGGCGGGGCGCGGCGTCACCAGCGGCCGCGGCGGCCCAACGCAGCCGCCGCACCCGCGGCGGCCGCGGCGGCCGCCGCCGGCCCCAGAGCCGCAGCGCGCGCCACAGCGCCGGCGGCCGCGGCGGCGGCGCCGCCGGCCGCGCCGAGGCAGCCAGGGGCCACGCCGAACCGCGGCGGCAGCAGGCCGGCCGGGCCGGCCGCGGCGGCGGCGCAGCTGGCGACGGCGCGCCGCTGCCGCCGCGGCCGCGCCGAGCACGACACCATGGCCGAGCGAGCGGGGGCGCGGAGGGGGGCGAACCTCTCGCACGTCCCCGCGGGCGGGGAGGCCGAGGACCGAGGGGCGGAGGCCCGGCCACAGCCGGCCAGCCGCTGAGGCCCGCTTGAGCCAGGGGGCTTGAGCCAGGCTTGAGCCAGGCTTGAGCCAAGGCTACGGAACCAAGCCAAGGGGATACGCGAAGCGTCTAGAATTTCGTCGCCACTGCAGGAGGCGATCGCGACGTTGGGATTCACAAATTGAGCGCACACTTCGCGTCGACCACCGCGCGGTCGCGTCGCGACCGTCTTGCGAGGTGGGCGCCGGGACCACCAGGCACGCGCGCCAGCCGCGCGCCAGCTCGACGCACAACCAGACGCCTCAGCGTCAGTCGCGCCGCGACAGAAGAAGACGGGGAAACGGACGAAAAGGACGCGCAAGCGCGCCGCTTGCCCGCGCACGCACCCAAGCCCAGGCCGCGCCCAAAACGTTTGAGGCGCCAAGCGTCGGCGCATAACCAGATGGTATCTGAATGGCCGCCCAAGCCTGCGATCCTGCACCCGCGGGTCTGTGCAATCACCACAAGCAGAAAGCACCTCCCGCGTCAACCACCGCGTGCTCGAGACCAGCGGGCACGCGAGCCAGCCGCGCGCAGGCGCGTCGCACACCGAGTCGCCACAGCAACGGTCGCGACTCGACTGGAGGAAACCAGGGCGAGGCCAGCGTCGGGCGACAAACGCCCAGTGCTCGCGCGTCGCGGGCCCCGACGGGCTGCACCCGCAGACGGAGTAGCCGCTGACCTCGGCTGCGGGGTGCCGAACACGCAAGGGCTGGCAGCCAGGGGCCAGCCCCTCGACTGCTGGGCGATGCGCTGTCAGGTGCGTTCCTCTTCGTCGGTGCTCGAGCCCGCTGGACTGCTCCTGGCGCGCGCCAGTGCTGCCCGGTTCGCGATCCACGCGCCCTCGACTGGGGCAAGGAAGGGCGGATGCAGAATCCCACGGGGCGGCCCCAACCAGTTCTCTCATCCGTGCGCCCCTGCGCTCAAGGCCCACACACAGCGCGACCCCGGCGGACGTCGCGCGCCCTAAACGAGCCGCGCCTCCGGCGCTGCCGCGTCTGGGGCCGCTGCTGTAAAACGCCGCTGCCCGCCGAGGAGCAAAACCGCTGCGATCCACGCGGGATCGCCGGCTGCGCCGCTGCAGGCACACGCTGCATCGCGCGCCGCGGCGGCCGAGCAGGGGCGCGGCGCCTCGTCCTCGGGGATGCTGCCCACGCCTGCGCTCGCCGCAGCCGAAGGGACAGGACCTCGAGCCACCACCGCACAGGGCCGCTCGAGCTGAGCATCGACGTGGCCGGCCCCAGTCCCGACAGGCGTGGCCTGGGCCCCACCGGCCTAACTACCCCCCTAGATGAGGATATAGGCCGTTACCTTGAGGCTTCAGGGGGTACATCCCCAACTGGGGTGCTGGGATGATGGGGTTCTGGATCGGGATGGGGATGGGGATAGGAGTCGGCTAAACGGCACTGAATCGCAGGGCCGCCCAAGTGCGAGGATGCAATCGACTTGACGTGACGCGCGACGCGGCACCAGCGGGCGTAACAGCGTTCTTCCCACGAGGTCCCAGAAATTCGCTGCTGCCCACGAAGCCGATTGCCGTGACCAGAACAGCCCCCGCAGAGAACGGCCATTGCAAGCGCTGCGATCGGTCGCGCCTGCAACGCGTCACTGATCCTTGAACTCAGAAGGAAACATACCCATGACGTCGGAGTGGCAGTCGACGGTCAAACCGAGGACTACGAGAGGCAGGGCGCGTTCCCACTCGCTGTCGGCGATCGACGTCAGCCCGAGCATCGCCCGAATGAGCCTCGCGATGCACAACGCAGTGTGCTCCACGCCCGCGGGGTGGCCGGGCCCGAGCGGGCACGGGAACGACCTGCGGGTGCGCCTCTCGCCCAGGTCGCGCACCCAAGCTTTGAGCGACGCCCGAATGCTATATATATACACCTATTATCTTAAAAAGATCATATATATATATATACATGCATATATATATATATAACACAAGAAAGTGCCCAGCGTCAGCGCCTATAACGATTCCCTGCGCAGCGCCCAGGCGCCACGCGCCTCCGCGTCTGTTCTCGCTAGCGGCGCCTGCACGTTTGGCCGCCCCAGCCCGTGATCCTGCACGGCGGACGGGCCTGTGCAATCACCAGACATCCAATGCGATCACCAGACTTCCTATCATGTTTCACCATGCTGGCTCGGGATGCTCAAAGATACCATG
>CAUYUJ010020622.1:35887-38387 GCA_963575745.1 Prorocentrum cordatum | reverse complement strand
ATGTAAAGCAGCGAAACGTGCGAGAGGTGTGCCGACATGAAAGGCGGAAACTCAGGCGAACCCTGGCAACAAAAGGCCTTAGCTGGAGTCCCCAGCTGAGGCTGCGAAGCGTGTGAGGGGAGTGGCGGGAGCTTATGTGAACCTTGGCATGTGGCCCTTAGTTGGGGCTCCCTTATGGGGCCACGAAAAGCGTGCGGGGCGTGCCGAAACAAAAAAGCAGGAAATCATGTGAACTGTGGCATTTGGGTCTTAGTTGGGGCTCCCCTTGGAGCCGCAAAACGTGCGAGGAGTCCACCGAAATGGGAGGCGGAAACTAATGTGAACTTTGGCATTTGGGCTTGAGTTGGGGCCCCCATGTGGGGCCACGAATCGTGCGAGGGGCGTTCCGAAATGGAAGGCGGGAACTCATCTGAACATTGGTAGTTGAGCCTAAGCTGTGGCTCCCTTATGGGTGTGCCGAAACAAAAAAGTAGGAACTCCTGTGATGGCACTTGGGTCTTAGTTTGAGCTCCCCATAGAGCCGCAAAACATGCAAGAGGTGCACCGAAATGGGAGTTGGGAACTCATCTGAGCTTTCGCATGTGGGCCTTAGTTAGGGCCCCCATGTGGGGCCACGAAACGTGCGAGGGGCGTGCCGAAACGGGAGTCGGGAACTCATGTGAACATCGGCATGTGAGCCTCAGTTGGGGCTCCCAATGGGCCACGAAACGTGCGTGCGGTGCGCCAACATGAAAGGTGGAAGCTCACTCGAGCTTTGGCATTTGGGCCTTCGTTGGGGCCCCCATATGGTGCCACGAAACGGGCGAGGAGTGTGCCGAAATGGCAGGCAAGAACGCATGCGAACTTTGGCATTTGGGCCTCAGTTGGGGCTCCCAATGGGGCCACGAAACGTGCGAGGGATGTGCCGAAATGAGTGGTGGGAACCCATCTGAATTTTGGCGGTTGGGCCTTAATTGGAGCTCCTCTGGGACCACGAAACGTGCGAGGGGTGTGCCGAAATGAGCAACGGGAACTCGCGAAACTTTGGCAGTTGCGCCTTAGCTAGGGTTCCCCATGGGGCCACGAAACGCGCGAGAGGTATGCCGAGATGAAAAGCGAGAACCCGTGTGAACTTACTGTCATTTGAGCCATATTTGGAGCTCCCCATGGGGCCACGAACCGTACTTGTGAACACTGGCATTCGGGTCTTACTTGGGGCAAGAACAGGGAGGAAGAGGTAGAAGGAGGAGGAAGGGGCGCTGCGGGTTCAAAACGATGGTTGAGAACAAAGCACTTTAGAATAGACCCCCGCACCCTGCTAGAATACTTCAAAAAAGTTTCGCCATCCCGGGTCCATGTTCGAGGACCTGCCACGGGAGCTCATGCGAACGTTGGCGCTTGGGCCTTCGTTGAGACCTTCTGTAGCACCACGGGACGTGCGAGGGGCGCTCCGAAATGAGAGGCGGGAACTCGTGTGAACTTTCGCAGTGGGACCTTCGTTAGGGGGCTCCATACGGGGCCACGGAGCGCGTGCGGGGTGTGCCGAAACGAAAGGCGGGAACGCATGTGGACTTTGGCATGTGGGCCTTAGTTGAGGCTCCCTATGGATCCATGAAACGTGCGTGAGATGTACCAGCATGCGAGAAGGCAACTCATGCGAACTTTCGTTGGAGCGCCCTATGCGGCCACGAAACGTGCGAGGGGTGTGCCGAAACGAGTGGCCGTGAACCCTGGCATGTGGGCCTTAGCTCGGACGACCTACGGGGCCACCAAACATGCGAGAAATGTGGACATTAAATGCAGGAACTCTTGTAAAGTTTGGCATTTGGGCCTTAGCTCTGGCTTCCTGTGGGGCCACGGAACATTCGAGGGATGTGCCGAACTGAGAGGCGGGAACTCATGTGAACTCTGGCAGTTAAGCCTTAGCTGGGGCGAGCCCTGACACGTGGGCCTCAATAGGAACCCAGTATAGGGGCATCGAAACGTGTGAAAGATGCGCAAACATGAAAAACGGGAACGCATGCGAACCATAGCATTTGAGCCTCAGTTGGGACTCCCATATACGGCAGCGACAAACGTGTGAGTATGTGCCGACATGAGAGATGGGAACCCATGTGCTCTTTGGCAGTTGAGCCTTATTTGGAATTCCTCATACGGCCACAAAACGTGCCAGAGGTGTGCCAAAACGAGAGGCGGGAAGTCATGCGAGCTTTGACATTTGGACCCTAATCGGGGCCCCCTTTATGGGGCCACGAAACGCGGGCGGGGTGTGCCAGAATGAGAAACGGAAACTCATATGAACTCTGGCCTTCGGGCCTGAATTGGAGCTCCCTCAGGGGCCACGAAACAGGCGAGGGGCGTACCCAAATGGGAGGCGGGAACTCATGTGAACTTTCGCATGTGGACCTTAGTTGAGGCTCCCTTTGGTGCAACGAGACGTGCGAGGGGTGTGCCGAGATGAATGGCGGGAATTCATGTGAATTTTCGCATTTTGGCCTTCGTTGGATCTCCCTATGGGGCC
>CAUYUJ010020622.1:30000-35787 GCA_963575745.1 Prorocentrum cordatum | reverse complement strand
GTTCGCTATTGCAGTGGGAGGGACATGGCCAAAGGGAAGGGTTGCGGATGAGACGAACGCGCAGTGCGATGGCCTGTGTCCTCGGTGTTTGGAGAGCAAGGAGGCACCTCTTCACCGAGGCTGGTTGTGCAGTTTTAACAAGGACCATGCAGTGTATTCCTCTTCTGCTCATCTTGTACCTCGTGCTGTTGCTGAGCACGACGCAGCAGCATGTTTCTGGTCGCGGGGCCTCATCCCTGCGCGGTGGACCTCAGTGGAGCCTCCGCCAGACAGCGAGCAGTGGCACATGTACCATGCTCGGCATAACAATTTCCCAGCTGCTGGAGGGCTCGGCATTGGCACCCCTGAGGAGCCCATCATTGTCTTCGGGGACGGCAGCGGGGGTGAAGATAGTCGTGATTCTCGTCTTCGGCGTGTCGGTGTCTCGGCTGTCTCCCTCAGCGACTACGGCGACCCCACGGTTGCAGCGTGTATCTTCGGAGGACTTCCTGGAGGCTCTCAGACTGTCCCTCGGGGGGAGCTCTGGGGCCTCTTACTGGCGATCAGGCACACCTTGGGGTCCCTGGTTTACGTGTCCGACAACAGCGGGGTCGTCAATGGGTGGTTTCAGAAGAAGTATTTAGCCCCATCGGGGCCCAACGCTAGCATTTGGAAGCTCATCGGCTCAGCACCCGAAGGACGTGATCTCTCACAGGTTACCGTTTTACAGGTTCCTTCTCACCTCGAGGCTGAGCAGCATGTAGATTCCAAGTTGCCGATGTGGATGATCATCGGGAACCAAGTTGCTGACACTCTTGCTGGAGTTGCTGCCAGTATGGTGCGTGTCAGCCAGGATACCAGGACAAGAATTGGGAAGGTTGAGTTGGAAGCAGGGCTCGTCCGAAAAAGATTGCTTCGACCCACTCTCGAGGCCATGGCCGCGTCCCCGTCCGCTCCACGTGCCCGTGATCAGACCAAGGCACCCAGACCGCCAGCTCCCAGCGTTGTGTCCGTGTTCGAGTCCGAGCACACCTTGTCCGAGAGTGGCCGTGCGTGTCTTGTTTGTCGGAGCTCGGCTTCGGCAGCGGCAGCCACGGCGTGGCGTAGGAGTCAGTGTTATAACCTGCAGTCTGTCGACTCCGCTCTTTTCCAGGTGCCGAGGGGACAGTCGGTACATATCGGGGGGGGCTGGGTTCACGAGACTCACAAAATGGTTTATCAGGCCAAGAATAATGTGTGGATTTGTAGTTCCTGTGGGTGTTTCGGCGTCGAGCAGCTTCGGGCTTCCTTGGCCCAGCAGTGCCTCGGCACCCTCACCTCCACTGGGGCCGCTTATCTCCGCAGAGTGGAGGATGGGCAATGTCCCAAGTACCCCTCCAAGCGTGCGAAAGGCTCCTGAGGAGTTCTTTCCCTTTCTTTCATACGCACCGCGTTAGAGCCATATCCATATCCATATCCATATCCATATCCATATCCCTTCCTCCTCCTCCTCCCTCCTCCTCCTCTCCCTCATCCTGCCTCGTCCTCCTCCCTCCTCCTCCCCCTCCTTGTGTTTTTCCCTCTCCTTCTCCTCCTCCTTCCTCCCTCCCTACTCCTACTCCTCCTCCTCTCCTCCTCCTCCTCCTCCTCCTTCCCTCCTCCTCTCCCCCTCTCCTCCTCCTCCTCCCCTCCTCCTCCTCCTCCTCATCCTCCTCCCCCTCCTCCTCCTCTTCCTCCTCCTCCTCTCTCCCCCTCCTCCTCCTCCTCCCTCACTCCTCCTCCTCTCCGCCCCCTCCTCCCTCTCCTCTCCTCCCCTCCTCCCCTCTTCCGCCTCCTCCTCCGTCCTCCTCCTCCTCCTCCTCCTCCTCCTCCTCCTCCTCCTCCTCCCCCTCCTCCTCCTCTTCCTCCTCCCCCTCTTCCCGCCTCTTCCCCCTCGCCGTCCTGCCTCGGCCCGCCGTCCGCTCCTCCCCCTCTCCCTCCTGCCGTGGACGAGGGGGTCTGCCGAGTCCACCCCAGGGGCCCCGCTGGGCCCCAGCGCACGGCGCCGGAGGCATGCTCCGGGAAGCCTTCCCCGGAACATGCCTCGAGGAACTCTCCGGCGCAAGGTTGGAGGATCCCGCCGGACCCGACAAGATAGCGGATGGGCCAGCACGCGGGTGGCTCCCGGTGCTTGGAAGGAGCACTTCGGCCAGGCATCGTGCCACGGTTTAGAGGTCAGGATTTGGACGACACACGTTCGGAGACGAATCCGCGGTGGTTTACACCCTAGCCCAATACACCAGTCAACCAATTACTCATCTTCCCCCTCCCTCCTTCGCTCTTCCCGTCCTTGTGCAGCAGGTGGCGCCAGGAGGGCCGAGGGTGAGGGCGGGCAAGTGCCGCCAGAGGAAGGTGCATCCAAGGTCGGCCTCTCAACGAGGCGATGGGTTGAACGTCTATCGTTGAAGGCGTGAAGACGGCTTGGAAGGCCTGGGTGCATCGCCATAGAGTTGAGCCCGTTGCTTCACTCTTCATGCCTGGTGCGGTAACGGCGTCGGTTGCGCACCGAATCTGTGACGAACCGCCTCCGTGACACTAAGACATTTAGATCCCAGGTTGCGGAGTGCCGTTTCGGACGAAGAGGCCGCGACGCACCAGCTCAGCGACGCAGACACGCCCCCAGAGCGGATTGGCCGGTAGAGCCAGAATCCGAGGTCGGCCTATCAAGGGGGCAATGGACCAGATCGCACCCAAATTTGCGACGCGACGAAAATAGCACGAGTTTCGGTGCCGCGCCCGAGAGGGTATTCCTCGACCGTGGAGCCCCGAACCGATCGATCGCAGCGGGGGGTGACTTCCCAAATCCCCTTCGAAAGAGTTGGCATCCTATCCCGAGGTATGGCCGAAAGCTATAAGTGGGGTGGAATACGTCATTCACATCCGCTGGCAAGACAAATCGGATCCATGGTCCCCCCCTGGTGTCAGCAGGTGGCCGATGGCTTTCTGCCGAACCTCCGATTTTGAGGATGTGGCGTCGCAGTCGCAGTCGTACAAGCTCCAGTATTTCGTTGATGGCCGCTTCATCCTTCAAGATGGGTTTAGGTACCGTCTAAGCCTATAGCGCGCTTGGTATTCTTCCTCCTCCTTCCTCCTCCTCCTTCCTCCTCCTCCTCCTCCTCCTCCTCCTTCTCCTCCTCCTCCTCCTCCTCCTCCTCCTCCTCCCTCCCCTTTCCCTGCTCCCCCCTCCTCCCTCAATCCTCCTCGTCCGACGCGGCGCTCCTTGCGCGGGGCCTTCCGTCCGACGCGGCGCTCCTGGCGGACCTGGACCTCGAGGCTGCCGCCCTCGTGGCCATGGACCAGCTGGCGCCGGCGCGGCTGGCTGCCATCTTGCACGCGGACGGCCGGGTCTCAAGCAGTGGCGAAGCGTCCTGGCTCGCCTATAGGCCCACCAAAGAATGTCCTAAGAACCTTTTTGGCTTCCACGATATGTTCTTGGAGCATTTCTAGCTGGGACTGTCTTGTTTTATCGCATCGGGATTCTGTTCTTAGCACACCTCTGGGTTCTAAGCACATGTCGTGGTAGGCCTCTATAGGAATGCCGGGACTGCCGGCCTCTGCTCAACGGTCCTGCTGGGATCCTCGCGCGGTCCTAGGGGGTCACATGCGAACCCTATACCCCTACCCCCCACGATTTCTGAGGGGGAGGGGGGGGGTCACTTCGCTCGGGAGCTCCCGAACGAGGTGAACCCCACCCTCCCCCTCAGAAATCGTGGGGGGTAGGGGTATAGGGTTCGCATGTGGCCCGCGCTGGTGGCGGTTCTGGCCCGGTGGCCCTGCGCCGTCGGGGCCGGCCCCCGCAGGGCGGCCTGCAGGCACGCAGTGCTGCAGCGCCGGGTGCCCCCGGGAGGGGGCCCGCGCAGCGCCGCCCCGGCGGCGCATGCGATCGAGCTCCGGCCTCGGGGGGCGGAGCCCGTGCAGCTGGGAGTGGTGCGCGTGCCCGAGTTGGCGGGCTCGCTGTCCACAGCCGCCACCAGAAGTAGGAGGATAAGGGGGGCCCTCCTCCTCCTCCTCCTCCTCCTCCTCCTCCTCCTCCTCCTCCAACTTACGCTGGTGGTGGTGGTGGTGGTGGTGGTGGTGGTGGTGGTGGTGGTGGTGGTGGTGGTGGTGGTGGTGGAAAGCAGGCCCAGCACAAGTGGCCGGGCTTCCCGTGGCGGGGCGATGTGGATCTGGGGGCCCCTTTGCCGCGCGCGCCTCGCGGCGGCGACGGCCCAGGCCGCTTCCCTGGCAGGGCAGGTGGCCAGTGGCGAGGTCCCCCTGGCAGCGGCAGCGAGCATCTTGGACTTGGCGTCGCTCGGACGTGTGCTTTTTTTCTCGGCGTGGACCATTGAGGAGCATTTTTGATCATGTGGCGAAACATGCACGCACGAAGTCGAAAAATGCACGGGAAATGGACGTCCGAGCGATGGCGAGTTGACATCAAGATCGAAGGGGCCCTCCGCTTCGGGCGTTGGCTTCGGACCGTGGCGGATGGCTGCGCGGAGGCTGCCGATGAGGCGTGCCGCAGTTGGGCCAGAGCTTTCCTGGGGGCCCCTGCCCGGCAGTCCTCGACGGTCGCGGAGGCGGAGTTGGGCTGGATCCTATCTGGAGCCGGGAGGGGCGTGCTGGACGTGGCGCGCCGGCGCGCAGGGCTCTGGGCTCCTCCCGGCAGATGATCCCTGCGGGCGGGTTCTCCAGACGGCCCACGGGGTTCTCGGGCTGTCCCGGGCGGGGCAGTCGGAGCAGCTGCTCGCGGCCTGGGGCGTGGTGGACTGGCCCCTCTGGTCTCACAGGCCCACCCCGGGGCGGCCGCGGGAGGTGTGCGCTGCGGCCGCCCAGCGGCAGCTCGAGCGCCAGGGCATGGGAGCGCTGCCGGTCCAGGCGAGAGCCCATGACTGGCCAGCCCCCCTGCCCGCCTTGTGCGAGGGTCCCGGCGAGGGACCTGGCGGCAGCGCGAGTGCAGCCGGGATGTGCTGCAAGGCGTGCGGTCCCTCAGCCGCTGCCGGCCTGGTCTCTTCGTCCATGGGGCACGCGGGTGGGAGCCCGTCGTGGGCCGCCGTGCAGTCCTGCGTGCTTTGCGGCGCACGCCAGCGCAGCCGAACCTTCCACGCGTGCAGCAGCTGCCTGGGGACAGCGGAGGGTCAGGCCGCTTTCTTGGTGGCGCGGGCGCAGCCGCAGCCGGACGCCCAGGAGGGTTGCGCGCGGGCGCTGCTGTCTGCCAGGCCGGGGGAGGCAGGGTATGTCGAGGCGGTCTCGCTCGCGGCAGGTGTAGACAGGCTGCAGCGGCGGTCCTTGGGTTGGACGAGACTGAGTGCGCGCAGGGAAAGCCGCCGTCCGCTGCGATGGCTCCCCTGCGCTCGGGGAAGTGCCCAACACCCTGGGCGGGAGTGCGTCTGCATTGGGTGGTGAGGACACACTCCCGCCCTGGTGTCCCGGAGACTTCCCACGGCGCTTAAGGGCTTAGGGGAGCCTCGGGGCCTGCCGGCAGGGTGTGGTGGTGGTCTGGCCGTGGGGCCCTTCCTCGTCGCCAGGCCGGGCCTGCCTGGTTCCGGCGCGGTGGGGCTTTGCAGGGCGGTCCAGGGTCTTGTTGGGGCCTGGTGGGTGGCTTGCCCCCGGGGGGTTTGGCCTCTTGTGGTCAAGAGGCGCCCAGCGCGAGCCTCGGCCCCTGGGGGAGGGTTGCGGCGGCCGCCAGGGACCTGGTGATCCGCCCCGCGGCAGCCGGCGATCAGGCGTCTCAACTGCACCGATTCGGGGCCGAATCGGTACACTTAGGGACGCCTGCTCTCCTCCTCGAGGTGGAGCTGGAGCCGCGCC
>CAUYUJ010020622.1:0-25000 GCA_963575745.1 Prorocentrum cordatum | reverse complement strand
GGGGCAGGAGAAGTGGAATGTTAGCCAGCGTGGATCCCAAACACCTCCTTACCCCGGGGCTCGCCTTCCTAGTTGTTCCCGCCTTCCTCTTTATGATTGTGCTGTCGCTGTCCTCCGCGTGGCTATGTGTTTTGCTGCTGTGCCAGTGCCGTCAATGCGTGCAGGATGGGCACGTCAGACCACAGCACACCAGAGGATTGATCAACCAAGCGTGGCCGCGATGATCGCCTGGTTCTGTAAGAGAAAAAAACATCCTTGCCCCGGGTCGTTCTCTTGGTGGCCCAGGGAAGAAGGCCCCCGAGGGAAGCGGGAAGCGACAGGTCTCAGGGATTCCTTTTGGTCAGCCCCCCCCCCATGGCGCGCGGAGCGCGCCAGCCATGGGGGCCCACCGCAAATCCAAGAAATCCGCGCGGACCTTCGACTGTTTATGTTTCCCCATGTTTCCCCACATCCGAAGTGGGGTTCTTGTTTTCTCCGCGCGCCCCCCGCGCAGGATCTCCTCCTCGTCCCCCACGCCTTCTCTTCCACACTCACACACTCATGCACTCGTGCATTCACACAATCTCACACACTCATCATGCCCACTATCATCATCAGCATGTCATCATCATCATCAACGCTATCGTCATCAGCATCACCATCGCCCCCCCATCATCGGCATCGGCACAATCAACAGCATTCGCAACATCATCATCGATGTCATCATCTTACCATCACCACCATCATATAATCACTATCGCTATCCCCCCACGTTCACTCCATCCATTATTCTCATTCACCACTCACGCACCCATCATCCTGCCATGATCGTCACCATCGTCCTCATAAGCACCATCATCATCATCATAACCATCACTCTAGCACTCGTCATTCAGTTACCATCGTCAAGATCACGAACGCAGTCGCCATCATCACCTCCATCACCATGCCATCATGATCAACGACGATCGGTCGAAACGCACTATGAGGACGTCTCGAGCGGGAGCCCCCTACCTAATGGCCCCACACTTCATGTTCGAATCCGAGGCGCGTCATTGGCGTACCTTAGCAGGCATAGTACTTGAACACCTCAAGGAGCGTCGTCCGTGAGTAAATTGCGAATGAATCTCGAGCGGGAGCCCCCTCCCCAAGTGCCCCGCTCTTCATGTTCGAATCCAAGACGGGTCTTCGGCATACCGTAGCAGGCATAGCACTCGAGCACCCAAGGAGCGGCGTCCGTGAGTGAAGTGCAAGGAAATCTCGAGCGGGAACCCCCTCCCGAACGGCCCCGCGCTTCAGTGTCGCATCCGCGGCGGGTCATCGGCGTACCATCGCAGTCATAGCAATAGAGCGCTCCAAGGAGCGTCGCTTATGAATTACTTGTGAGGACGTCTCCAGCGGGTGGCCCCTCCCTAAGGGCCCCGCGCTTCATGTTCGATTCTGGGGCGGGACATAGGCGCGCCACGGCAGGCGTAGCATTTGAGCGCCCCACTGAGCCTCATCTGTGAGTGACTCGTGAGGAATCTCGAACGAGAGCCCCTCCCGACCTGACGCACGCGTCCTACCTGACATCCACGCCGTCGCAGGGTCAGACGCTGCGCAAGGGCGTTACCCGATTGCGCCAAGGAAAAGGATGCTGGTCGCACGGGCATGTCGGACGAGCAGAACTGGCTGCACCTCTACGTCATGTTCTCCCGCGCCACGCGCATGCGGAACATGCTGATCTTGCGGCCGCCCACAAGAGAGTTCCTGGAACGCGCGCCGCTGGCGTCCCTGCGAAAGTAGCCCGGATTTCGGCGATCGGGCGGTGGGCTCCAGGGCTGGGGCGGAGCAGCTAGCGGCAGAGCTGGGCTTTGCACTTCCTCTCACCTGAGCACGGCCGCGAATAGCTCGAGACCTGCGGGGTTGCCCCAACGGCTGGCTCCCGCGCCCCAGCGGCTCACGGGGTTGTCCCAACGGCCTGGCCCGCGGGGTTGCCCCAACGGCTTCGCGATCCGGCCATCGGGGAACGCGCCTCTTCTGGCCGTGGCGGCGAGGGTGCCGAGGAAAATCGGCATGCGCGCCCTGGCCGAAAGGAAGGAACGGCGCATGAGGAACAGGCGGGATGGAAATGAGGAGGAGGAGGAGGAGGAGGAGGAGGAGGAGGAGGAGGAGGAGGAGGAGGAGGAGGAGGAGGAGGAGAAGGTGGGAGAGGAGGAGGAGGTGGAGGAGGAGGAGGAGGAGAAAAAGGACGAGGAGGAAAAGGAGGAAGAAGAGGAGGAGGCGCGACAGAGGGTGGGAGGAGGGTTTCCGCCAGGGCGAAGAGGAAAGAGCGAGGGGCAAACTACATGTATTTTCGTACGGGGTCCTGCCGTCGGAGTAAATCCGCCGCCTTTTCCCCGGGCAAGGCGCTCCGATAAGGACCACTTTGGTAGCGGGAGGGGTTGTGATCTCCAGGCCGCTCCTGAGGCCCAGGTCGGGGAACCCGATCGCGGCCATGGGGTCGCCGTGGCCAGGGGGACCCCGTCGATCTTTGTTTTGAAGGCCTGGCGGCCGGTGCCGCTGGTCGTGGAGGGGGAACGGCGACAACGGCGGCGGCGACGGCGACGACGCTGACGTGGGTCAGAGTCCTCACGGATGCTTCTTGGGGTTTCGTCGAAGCGCTCTCGGGGGCCTTTGGGGGACAGTTGACGGGGCCTCCTGGGAGCCTTGTAGGAGGGGCCTCTATGGGGGCCTCTCGAGGCCCCTCGGGGTTTCCTGGGGGCCTTTGGGGGCGTGGGGGCCTCGTGGTTCCTCCCGGGAACCTCTCGGAGGCCGAGGGCTCGAACTGTCCGCTCTGGGCCCTCGTTTGGGCGCCCCGTTGGAGCCGTTTTGGGGGCTTCTTGGGCCGTCTCGGAGGCGTCTGGGGCCGTCTTGGGGCCCCGTTTGTGCCGTTTTGGGTACCTCCTGGAGCCCCTTTGGATCGTCTTGGGGCGATCTGGGGGCCTCTGGGGCCGTCTTGGAGCGTCGGGAAGCAGAAGAAGCGCAAGCGCCGAAATGCTTCTAAAAACCAATGGGAAGTCCCTAGTGGAGCCCTCTTGGGAGTGCTCCTGGAGGCCTCTGGGGGCGTCTTGCAAAGCTCTTGGGCCGTCTGGAGGCCGTCAAGGCGTCTTGGACAGATCATTCGGCGCTTCGGGGCTCTTTTGGACCGTCTTGGGGGCATTCTTGGCCCGTCTTGGGGTTTGTTGTAGCCCCGGGAGCCCCCTGGGGGAGTCGTATCCGACCCAGGACCCACCCCCGGGACCCGGGACCCCCCCCGGGATCTCTCCCCGGGACCCCCTCCTTCCCGCGGAGGAGGGATCAAAGGTAAGGAGCTTCCCTTCTAGATAGTTGCGACGCTGCTCAATTTCGTTTTGGCTGGCGCGCTTGAGGAAGCGGGGCTAGGGAGGGGGAGCGGCGACGGGCCCAGCTCTTGAGGAGGACGCAGACGCAAACGCAGACGCAGACGCAGACGCAGACGCAAACGCGCGAGTACGGGGGCCAGCGGGCCAGCAGACCTCTTCGGGGCGGCGCGGGCGGGCCGGAGCCCGGTCACAGGCATGTGAACTTCAAGACGCACAAGGCACCGCAAACACGACCACGACGCAAAGCACGAGCAGACCAACAACTCAGCACGACCCACAACAACATCCAACACGCGATCATGGCGCAGATGCAGCACCACGCAGCACGCCCACGACGCAGCACGAACAGACCCAAAACGCAGCACCACCGACCCATGGGGACATCGTGGAGGGCCTGGTTGCCCAGTGGAGGGCTTTACCAGCTTACGACATCCATGACGGCACCGTGGACGAGTGGTGGACGGACTGGAGTGCACGAGCAGAGGCAGTACTACAATCCCAACCCGCGGTGGTCCTGACCAAGGGCGCTGTCCCTAAATCTGACTTCTCGTTTGCCCACTGGGAGCGAAGGGAGAAAGGCGACGACGTCTGGACCCGGCATACGCGGCAACTGCGGCAACCCATCCAACGGCTCCGGTCCCCGCCGGCACGGCGAGGGCGGAAAGCAGCCGGGAAGATAGCACAGTGGGAACGGCAAAATCGGAAGTTGTGGCAACAGAATATGGGCGGCGCCAAGCCGGACGACGACCAAGAGGCCATCGAACAAACTACCAAAGCGCTCGGCAAGGCCATCCAAGGGTGCAAGAATGAGCGTGTCAAATGCTGGCGGAAGAGGCTCCAGGCAGATGGTCTTGGGAAGACCACAGCAGCTTGGATCCGGAACGCAGTGAGCACCTACCACAACGTAGCGGTGCAGGACGACACCAAGAGCGACCATGACAGCGGGAACTTGCAACTACACGACGACTCCACGCCCACCAACTACTTTTCACAAGACGCGGTGGAAAGAATACGGGACCACTACGAGCAGCACTTCACGGAATGCGGCCGTGGCAACGATGTGGACGGGTATTTCTACCACTACGACGACTACATTGAGGAGGCACGCCAAGATGTTCAACGAGCACAGGAGCAACACGACCATAGAGCACGACGCGCCATGGCAGCCCTTGGCTGCTGGGACCACTGGGCGCCACCGGCGGCAGCACAATTCCGCCACAGGCTACACGGAGGCACAGCAGCAGGGCCAGACCAATGGGCGCCCTCGGAGCTCATGCTCCTCCCGGAGGAGGCACTGGAAGAGCTGGTTGGCCTCTGCACATACTCTGAGTACCACGGATGGCCGTCGCAACTCCTGCAGTGGCGCCAGGTCCACCTACCAAAAGACCCAGACACAGCACTCCCGAGCCTGACCCGACTACGCCCTATCGCAATCGCGAGCGCCGTGGTCCGCGCCTGGCACAGATGGAGGGCAGACCAACTGGCCACCTACCTCAGCCCAGCTTTCCTGCCCACGCAGGGGGGCGGTCTCAAAGGGCGGACCCTCGAATCCCTCATCGAGCCATGCCTCTCGCTCATTGAGGAGACAATCGCGGCGAACAGGTACGACGACGAGGACGGCTCGCTGACCGAGGAGGAGCAGCGGCTGGTTCGGGAACGACAAACGGAGGTGCACGTCAAGTCGTGGGATTATGCCTCTGCGTTCGACAGGGCTTCCCCCCGGGTCGTCTGCGAGGTTTGGTCGCGACTCGGAGTACCTTCCAGAATCACCAACAGTATCGAAGCGATCTGGACCAAGCAGGAGAGGTGGGTTGAGGTCGGCCCGCTCTTAACACCACGGACAATTCTGGTTGAAGACAGTCTGCCACAAGGGGATCCAGCAGCCATGCTCGGGATGGCCACCCTGCTCATGGGGCCACTACGACGGCAAGCTGCTCTGCACCCACGAGCAACCTTTTGCACCTTCGCGGACGACCGCACGGCGGCCACGACAGAGGCAGAATAACTACGGAGCATCGAGGAGGAGTGGGAGCTGCTGGAGTCGGTCACCGCGCTGCGCACCAACGACAGCAAGACGCAGTCCTTCACGATACTACCGCACCAGTGCGACAATTACCACTTGCAGAGCAAGAAGATGAAATGCCTCGGAATCGACTTCACGATGCAACGCACGACGCTCACGACCAGAGAGCGAGGCAAGCTTGAAGAGGCACTTGCCCGCATGAAGCGGATTGCGTGCCTGCCCCTGAGCATGCGGCTGCGCACGACCGCGGTGAGCACCATCGCGCGCGCTGCCGGTGTCGAGCTGGGCACTAGTGGTGACGCCACCGACAAAAGGAGCTATCCAGGACCATCTACGACAAGCACGGAAGGCTGTGACCCTGCGGAAATGGCCCCGGGCAGCTCCCGAACTACTTCGTCTGGTAGTAATGGGGCATAGCACCGACCTACGGTACCACCTGTGCCGGCGAGCACTACAACTTCTGAGCAGCAGACTACGTCGACAGGGGCCTGGAGCCCTTGCGCTTTGGGACAAGATCACGATCAAGACCGACACGCGGGGGCCACTCCACGCCTACCGAGCACACTTGGCATCGCTTGGAGCAGAGCGCAGCGACGACGGCTTCTGGAGAGGCCCGGCGGGAGAACTCCGACTTACCGACAGAACAGACCGACAGCTCCACGAACTACGACTCATACTCCGATCCCACGAATGGGCAATCCTACAGGGCCGGAGCCGGCGGGAGAGCCCCATGGCGGCCGGAGTGTCTTTCCCAGCTGCTGCCGTGCGCGCGGCACAGGAAGCACGGAAAGCTAACCCAATCCTCGCCTCTTACATCGCCGCCGCCCTCTGCGGCTGCGTGGTCTCGGACGCCCTGCTGCAGTCCAACCAAGGCGAGGAGGTCTCGACCACCTGCGACCACTGTGGTGAGCAGCGCGTCCCGACGCTCGACCACATGTACTGGGTGTGCACAGCCAACGCCGACCTCCGGCAAGGTATCGCGGTACCAACGGCTGACCTCACCCGCCGGCTGGGCTGGCCGACAGAGGACCTCACCAGGAGGACCACGACTACTTGGACAAAAATGGTGTTGGCTATGGCAAGCATGAGGCAGCGTGCGCTGGACCACCGACACAAGAAACCACAGGCACCCACTTCCTCCGACAATAGTTTATAACCGTATTCGATGGTTATTATTTGGATCGCATGTGTCAACACTTGGATTATGTTGTACTTCAGTTCTTCTTTGGGCTGGTGTCTTCTATTCTCCAGGTACACAGTCTACATATATGTGGGATTACATTACATTTTTACGTAATTGCATGTGTTGCGTACCATAAGTGGGGGCCGCCACACA
The DNA here is from genome assembly GCA_963575745.1 of Prorocentrum cordatum. Classification (NCBI taxonomy): domain Eukaryota; class Dinophyceae; order Prorocentrales; family Prorocentraceae; genus Prorocentrum; species Prorocentrum cordatum. The sequence continues at coordinate 18,300 of CAUYUJ010020622.1, read as the reverse complement.
ACGGTCGCCGCAGCTCTGCGAGCTGCGTGGTGTCCTCATACGCCTACGGAATGGGGACGCGGATTGGTTATTCCCCCATGTGAACTTCAAGAAGTCGCTCTCGAGGTCTGCCCAGAATTTGGAAGTTGTGGCACTCTGTAGCCATGTGCCGGGTGTGCTTCCAACCAAAGCCATTTGCAAACATTCTGTGATGTTGTCACTCCACCGCTTTCGCTGTCCGCCGTGTCGGCGTCGTGCTGCCCGGGGGTCATGGACGTCAGGTTCCCATGCCACCGCCAGTCGGGCCCAGCTGTGGTGTGGTTGTGTAGCATCTCGCCCAGCCCATCTCCATTTACGCTTGTGAAATATTGCAACCCATTCCTCCACGTGTGCGCGCGTCGCACGGTCTGAGGCGGTGTGGGTAGCCTTGCGAATGAAGTTGTCCCAGGATTCAAGGTCGGATTCGTCGTCGACGTCGTCAAAGTCTACTTGCTGTCTGACGCTGGATCTGCTGTCGTCACTTGTGCTGTCGTCATACTGCTCAGTGTCGGGGTTGGTTGTGTTTTCGTCGGTGCTGGTGTGGGGTTGTCTCTGTCGGCGTCTCGAGGTATTGACAATGAGTCGTGACATGCGTCGTTGGGTGCGTCGGAGTGTCAGGAGCATGTTTTTGGTGAGAGTCCACGTTGCGCAGCCATACATCACCGTTGGCGTCACCGTCCCGCTGAAGAGCCTGAGCCTGCTGCGAAGGGGGTATTGGATGTTTGTGAGCTCGTTGCGGAACAGGTTGAATTTGCGCCACCCCGTTGCAAGTCTGTTGGTGAGCTCGGTCTGGTGGAAGTCGTGCAACGTCAGCTTGCGACCCAGATATTTGGTGCTCACCTCGGTGCTGAGGATTTCGACCTTGTCGTCGTCGATGTCCACGTGTGTAATGCATCGCCCCTGTCGCCTGCTAACATTTGTGAGGATTTTCGTTTTGTCGGGGTGTAATGGTGTAATGCAAGTCCACACTTTGCGGCTTCGTGTTTGAAGTCTCGCAAAATACATTCGAGTTGTCGTAGATTGGGTGCTAGGAGGAGTACGTCGTCAGCCTCAGATTGGTCAGGCGCGTCGCCTGTGCACTTCCCAATTGTATGCCGAAGCCATGTCGTGTCTAATTTGATTCAATGTTCCGGAATTTGTGCTCGAGTAGCGCGTTGAACAACTATGAGCTGAGTGGGTCTCCTTGCTTGACGCCGCGCTCGATGTTGAATTGTCTGCTTCTGACGTCGGTCCTTACCGTGGTTCTTTGGCAACTAGGTAAAATAATATTCCGGCACATCTTGTTTCCTCAGGGCTTCCCACAAACACGGGTGGTCGACGCCATCGAAAGCCTTCTTGAAGTCGATAGCAGCTGTCCAGAGTGGGAGCTGCCAGTCGTAGGACTGCTCGTGAAGTAAAGTTGCAGTGAAGAGGTGGTCCTCTGTGCTCAGGCCCTTGCGGAAGCCAGCTTGATCAGGTGATTGTTGTGCGTCGAAAAGTGTGTCAAGTCGGTTGCAAAGAAATCGGGACATGAGTTTGTATAGTAGCGGTATGATGGCGATTGGTCTGTAGTTGCTTGGTAGTTGAGGGTCTCCGGATTTGTAGATAACGCTGATGGTGGTGTGTCTCCACTGTTCCGGCGGGGTCTGCTCAGGTGTTACAATGACGTTGAAGAGCACCAGCAAATCCTTCTCCATCGTGTCCCCCCCTGCTTTCAGCAGCTCCGCGGTGAGCCCAGCCGTGTCCTTGCACTTGCCATTTTTGAGGTGCTTCACTGCTTGGTGCAACTCTTCGTGGGTGAAGGGTGGAATGCTCTGTCGTGGCCGCCGTGCTTCTGTTCCTTGGGCGTCAGGGATGCTGGTGGGCGTAGGTAAGGGTGTGGTTTCAGGGCGCCGGTACAACTCCTCATAGAAGTCCGCGAAGACGTCTGCTATCCCTTGCCGGTCCGTCTCGTTGGAGCCCTTTGCTGTTGTCATGGCCGGTATGAGGTCCTTCTTCTTGCTGGACTTGATCCCAGAGATCCTGTTCAGGCCGCGGAAAGTAACGATGATGTCGTTCAGGATTGTCTGCCGTTGAGCCATTTTGATGTCCTGGTGTGCACGTAGAATGCGTTTGCTAAGAGCTGTTCTGGTGGCTGTGTCGGTGTGCGGTGTGTTTCTGCGTTGCGTAATGAGTGCGTGCAGTTTTTGTTTTGCCATGTCGTCATTGCTAGCTGTATTTTGTTGAAGTTGTTGCTGTTGATCTTGTCGTTGCTGGTAGAAGTCTCTCTGAGCTGCTACGAGTGCTTGTTCGATGTGTGCAGCGGTGTCTCGTGTGCCCTTTGGCGGGTTGTTGGTAGTGAGGTGTCTAGTCAAATGGTGTTGGAAGTCGGGGTCGTTTGGTCGAGCAGATTTTCGGTGCTTGTTAGTCTGTCGTCGTTTCCGTCGTCGTGCTCGGGGTGTCACGTCGTCCAGTGCCAGTCGGAGGCGCACGGCTTGGTGGTCGGAGCCGAGGTCGGGACACGTCGTGGCGAATGAATCAAGTACCAAATGCCGGGCCCGCTGATCCATAAGAATGTAGTCGATTTGCGTTTGCTTGTGGTTGGTGCCAGCGCTCGTGTACGTGAAGACGTTGTCGAAATGCTTGCAAAACATCGTGTTTGTGATAGCGAATTTGCGCACGCACGCCCACGATCTTAGCCAAGTGCCGCGCTGGTTGTACCCGCTCTGCCCGTGGTTGCCGATAGTACGTTTTCTGCCCTGCGAGTGCTGAAATCGTCGTCGTCGTCGCTCCGTTTGCCAACCCGTGCATTGAAGTCTCCTGTGATGATGGTCGTCCGGTGTTGTTGGTGGGCGTCGGCGTGTATTTCTGCAAGTACGTTGTACATACATTGCACGTGTTGGTCGCTGTACCCTCCGTGCGGTAAGTAAGCCGTGACAATTCGGAGCGGTTGTTGCGGGAAGTCGACGTCGATGTACGCGACCCGCGCGTTGACAGCTTTGAATCTTCGTGTGCGTTGTGCATGTCGTTTGAGGACTAAGAATGCAACGCCTCGTGTCGGACGGTCATGTCCAGAAGCTGCGAGTATGTGCGCACCAGGCTCAATGACCCAATACTCTCGTTTTTCCGTCCGCCATGTCTGATTGAGCGCCACAACATCCCATCGTATGTCTGAAAGCTCTTGCACAAGAAGGTCGATCGCTGTGTTGTTAGTGAGGCTCCGGGCGTTTTTGCGTATGACCGTGAAGTTCCCATCGTCGTTACTGCGTCGTGGAGTCGTGGTTGTGGTCTGTTGGAAGGCTGCGTTGGGTGTGCGTGCTGTGATTGTTGCTGTCGGTCGGATGCTGTGTGGCTAGCGTCGGCTGCTGGAAAGAGCACGTTGGTCGCAGGTCCCGTCCCATGGTACGTCGCCTTCTGAGTGGCTGTATCGTCCTCGTCCGCCGCCGATGCTGGGTTGAGGCAGTCGCTGTTGTTGCAATTGTACATGCTCTCGGGCCGCGGGTGTACATTCCTGTCGGCGGGTGGAGCCGAGAGTGGGAGGTCGGAGATTGGAGGCTGATGGTCGGAGTGCCGGGCTGGTGGGAGCTGGGAGTCGACAGGTGGAGTTTAGACATGTGGATGGTGGACGCTGGAGGTCGATAGGTGGAGGTAGACATGGTGGCAGTTCCGGTGCTGGTCGCTGTTGGCGCGTGCCGTCGTGTCGGTCGGCGCCAGGGTCGCGGAGCCGTCGATGGTCCAGCGCTCGGAGTCGTCGTTCGCTGTCATGGCCACGCTGTGGTCGGAGAGGTACGTCTTCATGCAAGTACGCCTTCTCGGATTCGTGTGCTGGGGATCCGAATGTGTCCTGAAAGGCAATCGGAACATAATGGTTAATATTGAAATTATCGAAGGTTCCAATGTTCCCCCACAGTCCGTCGGAAACACGTTGGGTCACGGGTGAAACGTGTTCAATAAATCTGTTGTCAAACGGACCGTCAGATTTTGATATGCCCTCCCATGGGTCCAGATAGGAAGCTGGGGTCGGTGGTCGTTGCCAGTGTCGTCATATGGAGTCGCGCTTATTCTGCCACCGCTCCATGAACGCCAGCATTTCCTGCTTGACCTGATTGCCGTCCTCGTAGGTCTCCAGTCCTCCATCCTCCTTCACTTCGGCAACCTTGACACCCTTCAATTTGATGACCCCCGTATCCCAAAATATCCGGATCTATTTTTGATCAACATTTTTTTCATCAAGTGATGTTTGACTTGCCCCAGGGTCTTGTCAATGATCCGTTTTTCGATTGTGTTGTTGCTCGTAAGCCACATTTTCTCTTGACAATCCCATTGGGTGTCCTGACCCCTCATCTTCTTAAGGAAGCCCAACTTAGCAGACTCGGTAGTGAATTCCAGAGCTCCATTTTTTCCCCCAAACAGCTGGCTGAACGGGGTGCTGTTGTGATAGAAGCTAACTCCGGCCGAGGGAAGAGGAAGCAAAGACATCCTCACAAAAATCTGATGGTCCGGGCCGTTTCGCTTGAGACATCCTCACAACTCTCGTTTCTGAGTTGGCCGTTTCGCCTGAGACATCCTCGAAAAGTTGCGCTCCGGGACGCCGCGCGAGAGGCGGTCCGGGCCGTTTCGCTTGAGACATCCTCGAAACTCTGAGCCCCGAGGTGCCGTGCGAGAGGTGGTCCGGGCCGTTTCGCCTGAGACATCCTCGAAACTCTGAGCTCTGAGATGCCTTGCGCGAAGTGGTCCGGCCCGTTTCGCCTGAGACATCCTCGAAATTCTGACCTCGGAGATGCCGCGCGAGAGGTGGTCCGGCCCGTTTCGCCTGAGACATCCTCGAACTTCTAAGCTCTGAGATGCCCTGCGCGAGGTGGTCTGGCCCGTCTCGCCTGAGACATCCTCGCAACTCTGAGCTCTGAGATGCCGTGCGCAAGGTGGTGTGGCTTGTTTCTCACAAGACATTCTTGTAACTCTGAGCTCCCAGATGCCGCGCAAGAGGTGGTCCAGCCTGGGGGCCCAGAGGACCACACGTACATATCCTCCCTGGGACCCTGGGAGCCCGCCTGAGACATCCTCGAACTTCTGAGCTCTGAGATGCCCTGCGCGAGGTGGTCCGGCCCGTCTCGCCTGAGACATCTTCGCAACTCTGAGCTCTGAGATGCCGTGCGCAAGGTGGTGCGGCCTGTTTCGCACAAGACATTCTCGCAACTCTGAGCTCCCAGATGCCGCGCAAGAGGTGGTCCAGCCTGGGGGCCCAGAAGACCACATGTTACATATCCTCCCTGGGAGCCCCAGGAGGCCCCAGAGAGCTCCAGGAGGCCGCAGGACGCCCAGGACAGGCCCTAGGGGTCCCCAGGAGATTCCCAGGAGGCTCCCAGGAGGCCCCAGGAGGCTCCTTATCAGAACGTGTCAAGTCAATCTACATCTTTTGTCGATTCGTTGATTTTTCCTGCTCTTGTGACCCCCCTTTATTTTGAGGGGCCCAAACAGCCACAGGTTAGATATCCCCCCTGGGAGCCCTTCAGGAAACCCCAGGTGGAGTTCTGGAGGCCACAGGAGGCCCAGGAGGAAGCCCCAGGAGGTCCCCAGGAGGCACCGGGAGGCACCAGGAGGCCCCCGCAACTCGGAGCTCTGAGACGCCGCGCTCGAGGTGGTCCGGCCAGTTTCGCCTGAGACTTCCTCGCAGCACGTTTCGCCTGAGACATCGTCGCAACTCTGGGGTCCGAGATGCCGCGCGCGAGGTGGTCCAGCCTGTTACGCTGGAGACATCCTCGCAACTCTAGGCTCCGAGATGCCGTTCGGGATAAAGAGGAGGTGGAGGAGGAGGAGGAGGAGGAGGAGAAGGAGAAGGAGATGGAAGGGAGAAGGAGGAGGCGGATGATGTGCATGAGGGAGCAGGCAGGAGGAGGGGGAGGGGGAGGAGGAGGAGGAGGGAGAAGGAAGGGAGTTGCAGGAGAGGACCTAAGCTCCAAGATGTCGCTCGCGAGGTGGTCCCGCCCGTTTCGATTGAGCCATCCTCGCAATGCGAGGCTCGAAGATGTTGCGCGCGAGATGGTCTGGCCCGTTCTGCCTGAGACGTTTCGTAGCACAGGGGCTCCAATCACAACCTCTCTCATTCCTTCTCCCGCCTCCCTCTTCCCACTTCCCGCCTGGCTCCTCTTCCCTCCTCCCTCCTCCCGCCTCCCGCCTCCCGCTGCTGCGCCTCTGCCTCCGCCTCCCCGTCCCCGCCGTCGTCGTTTCTGCCGCCTCAGCATCCGTCATGCGCGCACTGCCTTCCGCCCTCCCCAGACATCCGACGTCACGATTTTTCCCCAAACAGCTTGCTGAACGGGGTGCTGTTGTGATAGAATCTAACTCCGGCCGAGGGAAGGGGAAGCAAAGACATCCTCACAAAAATCTGATGGTCTGGGCCGTTTCGCTTGAGACATCCTCACAACTCTCGTTTCTGAGTTGGCTGGGATTGGCCGTTTCGCCTGAGACATCCTCGAAAAGTTGCGCTCCGGGACGCCGCGCGAGAGGCGGTCCGGGCCGTTTCGCTTGAGACATCCTCGAAACTCTGAGCCCCGAGGTGCCGTGAGAGAGGTGGTCCGGGCCGTTTCGCCTGAGACATCCTCGAACTTCTGAGCTCTGAGATGCCTTGCGCGAGGTGGTCCGGCCCGTTTCGCTTGAGACATCCTCGAAACTGACCTCGGAGATGCCGCGCGAGAGGTGGTCCGGCCCATTTCGCCTGAGACATCCTCGAACTTCTGAGCTCTGAGATGCCCTGCGCGAGGTGGTCCGGCCCGTCTCGCCTGAGACCTCCTCGCAGCTCTGAACTCTGAGATGCCGTGCGCAAGGTGGTCCGGCCTGTTTCGCACAAGACATTCTCGCAACTCTGAGCTCCCAGATGCCGCGCAAGAGGTGGTCCAGCCTGGGGGCCCAGAAGACCACATGTTACATATCCTCCCTGGCACCCTGGGAGCCCCAGCAGGCCCCAGAGAGCTCCAGGAGGCCGTTGGACGCCCAGGACAGGCCCCAGGGGTCCCCAGGAGATTCCCAGGAGGCTCCCAGGAGGCCCCAGGAGGCCCCCTATCAGAACGTGTCAAGTTAATACACATCCGGTGTCGATTCGTTGATTTTTCCTGCTCCAAGAGGCTTCAGGAAACCCCAGGTGGAGCTCAGGAGGCCACAGGAGGCCCAGGAGGAATCCCCAGGAGGTCCCCAGGAGGCCCCAGGAGGCACCAGGAGGCCCCCGCAACTGGGAGCTCTGAGACTCCGCGCTCGAGGTGGTCCGGCCCGTTTCGCCTGAGACTTCCTCGCAGCACGTTTCGCCTGAGACATCGTCGCAACTCTGGGGTCCGAGATGCCGCGCGCGAGGTGGTCCAGCCCGTTACGCTGGAGACATCCTCGCAACTCTAGGCTCCGAGATGCCGTTCGGGATGAAGAGGAGGTGGAGGAGGAGGAGGAGGAGGAGGAGGATGAGAAGGAAAAGGAGATGGAAGGGAGAAGGAGGAGGCGGATGATGTGGATGAGGGAGCAGGCAGGAGGAGGGGGAGGGGGAGGAGGAGGAGGAGGAGGAGGAGGAGGAGGAGGAGGAGGAGGAGGGAGAAGGAACGGAGTTGCAGGAGAGGACCTAACGGGAAGCGAGTGTGACGGGGACTTGTCAGAACGTGTGCGAGAGGTTGTGTTGCCCGTTTCGTTTGAGACATCCTTCCAATACTGAGCTCCAAGATCTCGCTCGCGAGGTGGTCTGGCCCGTTTCGATTGAGCCATCCTCGCAATGCGAGGCTCGAAGATGTTGCGCGCGAGATGGTCTGGCCCGTTCTGCCTGAGACGTTTCGTAGCACAGGGGCTCCAATCACCACCTCTCTCATTCCTTCTCCCGCCTCCCTCTTCCCACTTCCCGCCTGGCTCCTCTTCCCTCCTCCCTCCTCCCGCCTCCCGCCTCCCGCCTCCCGTTGCTGCGCCTCTGCCTCCGCTTCCCCGTCCCCGCCGTCGTCGTTTCTGCCGCCTCAGCATCCGTCATGCGCGCACTGCCTTCCGCCCTCCCCAGACATCCGACGTCACGATTTTTTTTTGAGACGTGCGCAGCGTACCTCTCGATATCATCCTCGGGGAAACCATCACGACATGCCCCCCCGCTTCCGCGCCCTCCCCCGCTTCCTCTTACAGTTGCTTCCGAGTTCACAGCATGGCGGTGGAGCCTCTCACAGTGCCGACCCGACAGCTTACTCGTCGACCAGGTGCGAGAAAGTACGACACCCTCTAGCGTTAGCTTCCTGATAGGTATGCGTCACACAAGTTTTCGGCAAACATATCATGTGCAAACATCATGTAATCATGTTCTGACATGCCATGCCAGTCCGCACTGGACGGGCACGCGATCGACCTTGGAAACCGCAGTGGGTCTAAAGACCCTGTTTGGGGGTACTGCACTCCGGCTATACTTGATGGGCCCATGACCGTTGATGTTTTCACAATCCTGTCCTGCGTCCCGTGCTCCTTCACAACCTTCTGGATCTGCTGGATGATGTGATTCTCTTCCTCCTCCTCCTTCCCAGACCCCCGACGTCATGATTTTTCCATGGCGCGACCCCCAGAACTCTGGACCCATTCCCCGGGACCGGCTCTTCATCCTGAGTCGTTTTTTGACGGCCCCGAGGCCCAGTAAGGGCCCCCAGAGGCCGAAAATATAGAAAAACCTCCTGTCTTGATTTTTTCATGACGCGAGGGGGTCTGGGCTCAGGCCCCCCACGAGGACCTGTAGCTCTCGCTGGTCCTGTGGAGGTGGCTGGCGTGCACTGCGTGCGCACGCCCTCCCTCGCAGTCGCCATCGCCCTCCCGACGTGCTCCTCGACCTTGACGTCCACGTCCTTGTCGAGGGACTCCCGCGTCACGCACGCGGCCTCCATCTCAGCCCGAAGGTTCTCGATGTCGGCTTCGACATCTTCTGCTCGGTCTCGCGCGTCGCGTGCCACTCTCGAGGCATGTGCTGCCTCTTCTTCTCTGGCCTCTTGGATGCTCTCCTTGACTTGGGCGGTGTCTGATGTGATCGTCGTGAGTTGGGCGTTCAGGCGCTTCTCGAAGTCCGTGAACCATGCAGGAGGGCCGGTGGAGACCACGAGCTCCTCCGTCTCCGCATTCTCGGAGTCGATCAGGTCCTCGTCCTTGCTGCCCTTCGCCTTTTGCTTCTGCGGCGAAGATCCGGTTTCCCCACCTGGTCGCTTCGATCTCTCCGGCATTCCTGCCCAGAAAAGGGGCTGCGAGCCTGCCGCGGTTCGCAGGTAGGAGGTAGGGGGTGTGTTTGGCAAAGTGGACCGAATGCAGAGAATGCCTCGAGAACAGGGATCTTGGGAGGAGGAGGGCCCAGGGAAGGAGGGGGGGTAAGCTGCGACGGGCCCAGGAAAAGGGGGGGCGCAGGGAAAGGGGACGGCAGAGACGGCGATGAACGAATGACGGAGACGACGACTCGAACGGACAAGCCCCTCACACACGCTGACAGGTCGGCGGATTGAGCGTTCCTTCTGGCAGCAGGGCCCCGCCCTTCAGGGCCCAGTGTTGGAGCCACCGACGCCAAGGGGGGCGCGCGTGGGTGCCCTGGCCGGCGAAGCCCTCGGCGAGGACGGACGAGGTGCCTCGAACAAGGTCAATCCACCCTTGGATCCCTCCGTGCCCTCCGGGCCCCATCCCTCAGGACCCCACCTTTGCGCTGGGCCTCCCAGGCGAATCTCCTGAGAGCAGTATCGGTGCAGGGATGTGACCGGTGCCCTTGTCCAGTCGGCCGGAGGACACGAAAGGGCACCGGTGGATTGGTGCCCTTTTGCAGTTGGCTCACAGAGTTGAAAGGGCACCAGGCAGACTTCGCACCAGGCAGAGGAGGAGGAGGAGGAGGAGGAGGAGGAGGAGGAGGAGGAGGGGGGGGAGGGGGAGGAGGGGGGAGGAGGGGGAGGAGGGGGGGGAGGGGGGAGGAGGGGGAGGGGGGGAGGGAGAGGAGGGGGAGGAGGGGGAGGAGGGGAGGAGGGGGGAGGGGGGGGGGAGGGGGGAGGAGGAGGAGGCGGAGGAGGAGGAGGAGGAGGAGGAGGAGGAGGAGGGGGAGGAGAAGCGAGGAGGAGGGCAGGGCCCCACCTCTGAGCCGCGGGGCAGGGAGTTTCGCCGCCCCGATCCGCGGCGCGCGCGGCCCCTTAGCGTGCCGGCACGGAGCCCGACGCGCGGGCCGGAAGCGCAGGTCTGGCGCGAGACGCTCGCCAAGGCGTTGGCCAACGCGTGCCCTTTTCCTCCTTCCGTTCCGCTTCGCTCGCCCCTCGCCCCTCGCCTCCTCCCTCCTCGTCCCTCAGGAGGAGGAGGAGGAGGAGGAGGAGGAGGAGGAGGAGGAGGAGGAGGAGGAGGAGGAGGAGGCCAAGCCGTTGGCATCGCTCGGACCTGTGCGCTTCTCCTTCGGCGAGGGCCATCGAGGAGCATCCTTGATCCTTGAGCGAAAAAGCCACGCACGAAACCGAACAAAAACACGGGAGATGGACGTCCGAGCGATGGCCAGTGCCGAGCCAGCACGCAGCGTGGCAACACGTACATTGTATGGACACTGGACGCGCTGCGTCCCAGCACGGGCGCATCCGGGCAGCTAGCCTCAGGAAGCCATATTGGAACCACCGGCCGCGGGGGCGTGCGAGGCGCACTGGCCAACGAAGACCTCGGCGAAGGCGGGCACGTAAGAGTGACCCTTCGCCGTACAGTCGGGGCCCCGAAGAAGGAACCCTTTTCGTTGGGGAGGGGCTCCGCGTTCCTTAACTGTTTCGCAGCTTGCCTCAGATTTTCCCTCAGGGCTTCGATGCGACATCGAAGTTTCACTTCTGGAAAATGGGGGCCTCGTTCCTTATTTAGGGTTCCTTAGGTCAGCGCCCCGACTGTACGTTCGCCAAGACGTTGGCCAACACGTGCTCTTGGCATCGCTCGGACCTGTGCACTTTTCCTCCGGCGAGGACCATCGAGGAGCATCTTTGATCATTTGGCGAAAAAACCACGCACGAAACCGAACAAAACACAGGAAATGGACGTCCGAGCGATGGCCAGTGCCGAGCCAACACGCAGCGTGGTAACACATACATTATATGATTATATGGACACTGGACGCGCTGCGTCCCAGCACGGGCGCCTCAGGGCAGCTGGCCTCAGGAAAAACCATCTTTGAACCACCGGCCGCGGGGGCGTGCGAGGCGCACTGGCCAACGAAGACCTCGGCGAAGGCGGGCACGCAAGAGTGACCCTTCGCCGCAGTGGCCTCCGGTGCGGGCCCGCCAGGACGCCGCGGTCGCCGAGCGCGGTGGGACAGAAGCGTCTGGCGTGCTTGTGTTTGGCTTCCCCGAGGCCCCCGAAAAGCCGCGCACCAGAGGCCACTCTTACCCTCCTCCTCCTCCTCCTCCTCCTCCTCCTCCTCCTCCTCCTCCTCCTCCTCCTCCTCCTCCTCCTCCTCCTCTCCTCCTCCTCCTCCTCCTCCTCTCGGGCCTTCCTCCTCCTCCTCCTCCCCTCCCTCCTCCTCCTCCTCCTCCTCCTCCTCCTCCTCCTCCTCCTCCTCCACCAAAGGCCACTCTTACCCAGGCTCGCTCTGACGCGTCGTCCACTCAAACGCCTGCGGGGCCGCGCCCGCGGCGGCGTTGGCGGCGGCGGTGGCGCGGGGCGGGCCAGCTCCGCGCGCGCGCATGCGACGACGCCGACGCCGACGCCGACGACGACGACGACGCCGACGCCGACGCCGACGACAACGCCGACGCAGACGCAGACGACGACGACGACGCCGCCGACGCCGACGACGCCGACGACAACGCCGACGACGACGACGCCGACGACGGCGCCGACGACGAGGGCGCCGACGACTCCCGGGAGGGACCCCCCCACCCCACGATTTCCCTCCTGGTCCGACACCCCCAACCACGGAATCTCTGTTCTTGGGACCCGCGCCGCACGCGGTTGCGCCCTGCGCTCGCCCTCGCGGCGCGGGGCGTCTTCGTCGTCGTCGTCGTCCTCGTCGTCCTCGTCGTCCTCGTCGGCGTCCTCGTCGGCGTCGTAGTCTTCGTCGTCGCCGTCGGCATCGTCGTCGTCGCCCTCGTCGGCGCCAACGTCGTTTTCCTCGTCGGCGCTAGCGTCGTCGACGTCGTCGGCGCCGGCGTCGTCGTCGTCGGCGTCGTCGTCGTCGACGTCGTCGTCGCCGTCGTCGCCGTCGTCGTCGTCATCGTCGTCGTCGTCCTCGTCGTCGTCCTCGTCGGCGTCATCGTCGTCCTCCTCGTCGTCGTCATCGGCGTCGTAGTCTTCGTCGTCGCCGTCGTCGTCGTTGTCGTCGTCGTCGTCCTCGTCGGCGCCAGCGTCGTCGTCCTAGTCGGCGCTGGCGTCGTCCACGTCGTCGGCGCCGGCGTCGGCGTCGTCGTCGTCGTCGTCGTTGTCGGCGTCGTCGTCGTCGTCATCGTCGTCGTCATGGTCGTCGTCGTCGTCGTCGTTGTCGTCGTCGTCGCCGTCGTCGTCGTCGTCGTCGTCGTCGCCGCCGGAACTGCCGCCGAGCATTTGCGGGGTCCGCTGGGCGCGTCTTTCTCGGAAGGATGCGCCAGGGCGCGCGAGGGGTGCGGGCCGAAGTCTCCCAAGCGCCTTCAAAGACAACAGGCTTTGGTTGGCATCGCTCGGACGTGTGCAAAAATTCCCCGAACAGCTTGCTGAGCGGGGCGCTGTTGTGGTAGAAACTGGTTCCAGCCGAGGCACGGGTAAGCAGAGGCATCCTCCAACAAAAATTATGGTCTGGGCCGTTTCGCCTGAGACATCCTCACGCTCGTGTTTCCACCCTGCGCAGAGTTTGTGGTTTTGCGCCCCATGCGGGTGTTACGGGCCCCGGCAGATCGGAAAACCTGACTTGCACAGGGACCCCGAACCCCATGGGACGCGAATGCCTCATGCGAATCTTTCCGGGACGCTGGCCCAGCTTTGTCGGCCCCGCTGAGCGAGGCCAAGGGGCACCCACAAGCCCAAGCGGGCGTGCTGGCCATCAGGATGTAACCTCGTGGTTCCCCCCTCCTACGCGTCGCCTGCTCCCCCCGAGCGGAGTCGAGAGCGCCCCCTCCTCCTCCTCCTCCTCCTCCTCTCCTACGGCGTCGCCTGCGCCCCCCCGAGCTCCTCCTCGAGAGCGCCCCCTCCTCCTCCTCCTCCTCCTCCTCCTCCTCCTCCCCCTCCAAAAAAAAAAAAATACACACTACACTACCTCCGCCTCCTCCCCTCCTCCTCCTCTCACAACTCAAACAATAACCCTCCCCTCCTCCTCCTCCTCCTCCTCCTCACCTCCTCCTCCTCCGCCTCCTCCTCCTCCTCCTCCTCCTCTCCTCCTCCTCCTCCTCCCAACCTCCTCCTCCTCCTCCTCCTCGTCCTCCTCCTCCCTCCTCCGTCCCTCCTCCTCCTCATCCTCCTCCTCCTTTCCTCCTCCATCCTCCTCCTCCAACCCGGACCACGGGGGCGGATAGGCCGAGCCGCCAGAATTCGAGGCGGACGGTCGCGGAGCAGCCGGGCCCCGCCGCCGCAGGAGCCGGCCGGCACGCTTTCGGGGGGGAGTAGTGGCATGAGACTGAGGAGGAGGAGGAGTGGAGGAGAGAGGAGGAGGAGGAGGAGGAGGAGGAGGAGGAGGGGGGAGGAGGAGCAGGAGGGAGAGGAGGAGGCGAGGAGGAGGAGGAGGAGGAGGAGGAGGCGGAGGAGGGGAGGAGGAGGAGGAGGAGGAGGAGAGGAGGAGGAGGAGATGAGGAGGAGGGGAGGAGGAGGAGGAGGAGGAGGAGAGGAGAGGAGGAGGAGGAGGAGGAGGATGAGGAGGAGGAGGAGGGAGGAGGAGGCGGAGGAGGAGGAGAGGAGGGGAGGAGGAGGCGGATTAGGAGAGGGGAGAGAGGAGGAGAGGAGGAGGAGGGAGGGGGAGGAGGCGGATGAGGAGGAGAGGAGGAGGAGGAGGAGGAGGAGAGGAGGGAGGAGCAGGAGGAGAGGAGAGGAGAGGAGGAGGAGGGGAGGAGATGGAGGAAGGAGGAGGAGGAGGAGGAGGAGGAGGAGGAGGAGGAGGAGGAGGAGGAGGAGGAGGAGGAGGAGGACCCACTGGCGCCGCTGCTCTTCGCCTGCGGTCTGCGCCCCCACTTGCCCGCGCTGGAGGGCGACTTGAAAGAGGCGGCTCGGCTGCAGGGGCTAAACCCAGACGACGTGCACGTCCTTGCCTACTTGGATGATGTCGTTGTCTTGGTGCCCTCGGCGCTCGGGGGCAGGGTGCATACGGCGGCGCAGAGGGCCCTGGGCGGCCTGGGCCTCGAGCTGGAGCCGAGGAAGACGCAGGCCTGGTCCGCCGGGGCGGCCTGCCCTCCGGGACTGGAGGAGCAGTGGCGCGCGCGGGGCCTCACCCTCGTGGGGGCCCCCCTGGGAGGGCCGCTGCCCCCCGGAGGTCTCCCGGACGAGAGCGACGCGCGCCGGGTGGACCTCGGCGGGGAGGACTACGCGGCGGAGCGCTGCGCAGAGACGGCGGGGCGAGCGGCCGAGCTACTGACCAAGCTGGCGGAGCTCCCGGCGACGGCCTCGCCGCACCTGCCGGCGCGGCAGACCGCGGGGCTGCTGCTCCGGCACACCGGGGCCAGCAAGCTGACGCACCTCCTCCGCACGAACGCGCCGGCGTCCTCGGAGGCCGCCGCCGGGGCTTACGACGAAGCCCTCTTGGCGGCTTACACAGAGCTGGCGCGCCTGGACCCGCTCACGGAGCCGGAGCAGGCCCAGTGCCGGCTGCCGCTGCGACTCGGCGGGCGCGGCTTTCGCAGCCAGCGACAGCTGGCGCCGGCTGCCTGGGCTGGCTCCTGGGCGCAGAACCTGAGCGGGGTGAGGGAACGCACGGGGCTCGCCTGCCTGGCCAACCTCGACACCTGCCCCCTGCCCCTCGCTCGCGCCTGCCGCGCCGCGCTGGCCGGGCTCGCGCAGCTGCCGCCGCCGCCGCCCCGCCCGGGGGCGGAGCCGGCCGAATTTCCCAACTGGCAGACGCTGGCAGAGACGCCGCAGCGAAAGCTTCAGAAGGGCCTCACCGCAAGGATCGACCACAAAAACTACGACACCTTGCTGAAGACCCTGGAGCCGGAGGCGAAGGCGCTCTTCCGCTCCTGCGGCGGGCCACACGCGGGCGCCTGGCAGACGGCCTCGCCCGGCCTGGACGCCCAGCGGCTCGACGACGCCGACTACTGCAGCACGGCGCGCGCGCTGCTGGGCCAGGCCGCTGCCCCCCCCGGCGCGACCTGCTGCAACCGCGCGCGGACCGGGGAGCGCGCCGGGCAGCGCTGCGGCGAGCCGCTCGGCGACCGGGCGCGCCACGCCTGGCGCTGCGCCCGCGGGGGCGGCCTCAAGGCGCGCAGCGGCGACCTCGAGCGCGCCTGGGGCCGTATCCACGCGGAGTGCGGCTTCCGGGTCGAGCACCAGCCGCACGTCCCGGCTTGGGACCGCTGGCGCTGGCGCTGCCCGCGCTGCGACGCGCGCGGCAACGCGCCAGACCGACCAGCGGCGCCCTGCGGCAGCTGCGGGGCCGCGCTGCAGGCGGAGAGGGAGGAAGCCATCCTCGACCTCGAGGTTCAGCGGGCGGACCGCCCACGGCTGTTCCTCGACGTCACCGTGCGCTACTGCGTACCGGGTGACGCCGCCGCCCTGGCTGCTGCGGCCGGCCGCGACGGCGCGGTTAACGCCGAGGCCGAGAGCGACAAGCACCGACGCTACCCCGCGGGCCGCACCCCGTGGGCCATGGCGCCGCTCGCGCTCGAGACCGGCGGCCGGCATGGGCGGGCAGCCCTCCGGCACCTCCGGGAGCTCGCACGCGGGGAGGCGGCTCTCCTTGGCGAGGAGGCCGCGGGGGCAGCCGCGAGCGCGCTGGCCAGCCGCTGGGGCCGGGAGCTGAGCGTGGCCCTGCACAAGGCTACTGCTCGCCAGCTCCGGTCCGCGCTGGGCGCGGACTGCGCCAGCCGGGCGGCCGAGCTGCGCGCCGCCGAGGCGGCGTAGCTGGGCCGGGGCGCCGGGGCGCTGGGCGGGGCTCAAGGTGGTCGCCTTCTGGGTCGTCGTGTTCCTCTTCTTTGTCGCCGCGTTGCTGGAGATGGTCAGTAGGGGTTCGTGCCACAGACCGTCTCGCCGCCCGCAGGAGGAGGAGGAGGAGGAGGAGGAGGAAAAGGGGGAAGGGGGGGGAGGAGGAGGAGGGGAGGAGGAGGAGGAGGAGGAGGAGGAGGAGCGAGGAGGCGGAGGGAGGAGAGGAGGAGGAGGAGGGGAGGAGACGCGGGGGAGGAGGGAGGAGGAGGGTGGAGGGGGATGAGGAGGAGGAGGAGGAGGGGAGGCGGGGAGGAGGAGCGGGGACGCGGAGGAGGAGGAGGAGGAGAGGAGGGGAGGAGGCGGCGGAGGAGGAGGAGGAGGAGGAGGTGGGGAGGAGGAGGAGGAGGAGGAAGAGGTGCAGGAGGAGGAGGGAGGAGGAGGTGGAGGAGGAGGAGGAGGAGGAGGAGGTGGAGGAGGAAGGAGGAGGTGGAGGGGGAGGGGGAGGAGGAGGAGGAGGAGGAGGACGAGGAGGAGGAGGAGGGGGGGGGAGGAGGGTGGAGAGGCGAGCAGGGAGGAGGGAGGAGGGAGGAGGGAGGAGGGAGGAGGGAGGGGGAGGGGGAGGAGGAGGAGGGGCAGGAGGAGGAGGAGGAGGAGGAGGAGGAGGAGGAGGCTCAAGGCATCTGGTTCCAAGGGTAGGCAGGCGCTCAAGCACCGCGCAGGTGCGCAGAGATCTCGCTTTGTTTCCAGACGTTTCGTATATGTGCTGGTCTGTGTAATCATCCTCTCATTCTTCACGTTCTACCTCTTCCAGATTCCAGCTCATTCCTTCGACCACCAAGGGAGGAGGATTGTGCTAGGATTGTGCTACTTAGGACTTACGCAGATGGAGAGCACCACGCAAGCCGCCTTACGCCTTGCAAGCCGTACTTACATAGGCGTTCCGGGTGAATGGCCGCTTTCCCATAACGAATCAGTCTACCCTTGGCCGTTCTCGTTCGGGATGGTGGATACCTCCTTCACAATACCGTCCACTTACACTGACCGTCAGAAAAGCTTGGCCTAAAGCACGGCTGACACGCCTGACAGTCCTTGCTGCCACTGCCTGTCTTCCCCTTCTCGCACGAGTTGATGCCAGCGTTGCGGCTAAGATATTGGGCTCCAGCTACGCCCCCCACTTCTCGCACGAAACTTGCCCAGAGCTCTCGACTAAATTGGGCTCCAGCTTCACCCCCCGCTTCCCGCAAGAGGCTTCTCACAGAGCTCCCGCCGATACTGGGCTCTAACTTCGCCCCCCCACTTCTCGCAAGAGGTTGGCCCTGAGCTCTCGACACTAGTGGGCTCCAGCTTCGCCCCCCGCTTCTCGCTGATGACTCCGCTCCCACGTTCGCCCTTCTCGCAATGCCGGGTGAGAGCACTGCGCCCCTTCTCGCAGGAGCTGATACCAACATTGTAGCTGATGACCCCGCTCCCATGTTCGCCCTTCTCGCAATGCCGGGTGAGAGCACTGCGCCCCTTCTCGCATGAGCTGATACCAACACTGTAGCTGATGACCCTCTCCTGCGGATGCCTTGGTTCCGGTCTCACTTCCGTCTCGCGGAGCACAGCCAGAGCCTGATGCCACTGCTGGTCCTTCTCGCACGCGTCGATACCAACGCTGTAGTTAAGGACGTCTGGTTCCTGTTTCACCTTCGTCTCGCGGAGCACAGCCAGAGCCTGCTGCCACTTCCCGCCGTTCTTGCACGCGCCGGCTGTAGCGCTGTAGTTAAACACGTCGGGCACCAGCTTCACCTCCGCCTCACGGAGCCCAGCCAGAGCTTGCTGCCATTGCCCACCCTTCTCACACGCGCTTCTTTCGGCGCTGTAGCTGAGGACGGCGGGCTGTATCCCTACTCTCTCCCGCTCGCGGAGTCGGGCCAGAGTCTGCTGCCACTTCTCGCACTTCTCGCACATGCTGATTCCAGCGTTGTGGCTGAGGAAGGCGTCGGGCCCCTGCGATTCTTGGGCTGTGCGCTATAAGGCATCACCCCTGCTTGCCAAGAGGAGGAGGATGGGAAGGGGGAAACGGACGGGGAGAGGGCGAAAGGAAGATAAAGGAAGGGGAAGCATCTTGGCGGCCCCGCATGCGCCTATTCGCGGCGCCGCCACTGCGGGCGACGGCGTTTATTGATGGCACCATGCTTCTTTACGGCTCCCCGAAGCATCGCCGCTCCGAAGTTTGCGACGGGAGCGCCCAGGCGGTCCACGCAGGGACGGGCCGCTCGGGCACGGAACGGCTGAGGAGGAGGAGGAGGAGGAGGCGGAGGAGGAGGAGGAGGA